>CATIWO010045824.1:0-29756 GCA_949673435.1 Macaranga tanarius
GGATTTAAGGTGTTGAACTTTAACATTGATGTATGAACTTGTGATTGTTTGTCAACTAGATATTCATATTAATGGGGATTTAAGGTGTTGAATTTTAACTCATTGCAAGAGTCACTAAATATTATATGATGGAGTAGGAAATTTTTGGATACCCAACACAAGTTCTCTTGGATGCTTGACTCAAAATATTGTCAAATTTGGAACTGATCCATTAAAGCTTGTGAGCTTGGATGTGTCAGTGGCCATAATTAAGCAACTAAACTTTGTAATCTGCAGTTTCAAGGTCTCTGCAAAAAGCTACAGGGCCAATATTCTTATTCAAATGTCATATGTTGATGTTTATACAATAAAATCTAACCTGATTGCAAACTATTCTTGATATAGTTAGCATGCCTTATCTTTTATTATCTTTTGTTTATTTTTTATCAATAAATCTTCACACTATGCTTTTCTTGATTAATATCCACCATACTAATTTTTTGTTGTTAGGTTCTTTACAGATTTTATCGTGTTATAAATTGTTGTTGCACTTGAATTTATCATTTGTACTGGATACAATGTCAACAAATGTGCATGGGAGGGGATACCAAAAGTCGTTATCAAAGGTAAAGAGTGCATTATCAATTAGATGAACTTTAATAGTTGTAAAGTAGAAAAAGATGTGCAAGTATCTTTGTTTCTTATATTGTTTCTGAGTTCATGTTATATAGGTGAACCATATACAAGAGCATTTTTAAGAAATGGAGAGCCACATCCAGTTGAACCAATAATTGACAATAGCAGGTCAAGTTTCTCTATTAGCATTTTTTGTTGGGACAATCTTCATTCCAGAGTCCAATCCCAAAGTACACTCAGGATTTGAAACTTGCATGTCTACTCTTTGTTTTGTATTCCTAATTTCAATCGCAATTATAACATGCTTCAGTGAAAATAAAAGATAACGTCAATTATTGTAATCCTCCATTCATGGTCTAAAAAACCCTTTTATTTGTTGTTATTTCACTTCAAAACTCAATGGACAGATGCAAAAAGAGAGCGACTGAAGAGCATTTGTAGAAGAAGATGAAGAGCTAATTATATATGAGGAGCA
Source organism: Macaranga tanarius (assembly GCA_949673435.1). Lineage (NCBI taxonomy): Eukaryota > Viridiplantae > Streptophyta > Magnoliopsida > Malpighiales > Euphorbiaceae > Macaranga > Macaranga tanarius. The sequence goes on from CATIWO010045824.1 coordinate 1,091, forward strand.
ACAGCCTTTTCTTTCCTCAACATCTAAAGAAATTGAGAAGGCTAAGCTAGATGCATCCCAACTGTCTTTTGTTGGAAGCCCTATTCTGGCAGCCGATGCCTGACAAAAATGGGCTTTTCACTACCGTAACTTTTAGGTTTAAACTTTTAATTTTTTGGGTTTTTTGATTTTTATGTTTTTAAAGTAGTTTTTTTCCAATTTATTATTTTAGCTGCAAAATGGTAAAGTAAGAGATGGGTCTGTGACGCAGACTGCAGGATGGGTAGTATTGTTTTGTAATTTTATTTTAGGTCTTTAATTCGAAATGGGAATTGTTGCCAATTTAAGTTTTTGGAATTTTTATTTTTGTTAGTGCTGAAGGGTAATAAGCAGCAGCGAAAAATTAGTGCAAGCTAAATGTCATTATAAACAAGCAATGGTTAATGGTGTTTTATACGATCTTGGCAACAATGTGTATATTACAGTATTGCTCTTTTTTCTTTCTCCATATCACTTTTTCTTTTACTGCTTGACTATTCATGGGATTCTTAGCTGGCTACAGTATTTATAAAATGCAAGTAGTAGCATCAAATTTCAATCTTCTTCTATTTTTCTATAATTCTTTTAATTGAGACTTTGATACTTGGTACTCCAACAAGAGGTGGCATAATTTTCAGGTAAAACATTCTATGGGAACTTTACTTCAGTCTATATGAAAATGCTAATTTGCATACTTTTTTCACAGGAAATTCAAGACTGTAGATGTTTTAAGCACTGTGTCAAAATTTGTACCAGACTTCTGCAATGTATACTTATCAATAAAGGAAAGGTTTCTTCTCTAAGGTATGCTACCTCTTTACTGCCTGCAAAACCCTCCCCTCCCTCTCAAAATATACTACAGCATAAGCCAAGACATCTTGCTCTAGCTGATGTACCTTACAATCAAAGGCCAAATAAAAATCACAGAGGTTTGATTCTATAACTAGAGTAGAATCAACATAGAGGACATCATATGGACAAGTCTAATGGCTCCCAAGACGATATAGAAAAGATCAAATAATTTTACAGGTTAATTATTCTGATGTAAACCTGTGCAGATAATGACGATTACCAATTCATCAAAAATTTCTAGATAATATAGGTTATTAACAGCAGTAGAATTTAACATCTAAACTAACAAATTCTTATTTTTATTTTCTTCCATCAATGACATTTAGCATTTTTGTTAAATTACTATCCATATGCTATAAAATGAATTTTAGCTTATATAGAGGAGGACTAACCTAGTAACAATTACACAGGTGCCCATTCGCTAGAAGTAGTAGTCCAATGAGCAAAGCATACGATCCTTACACACCAGAAATGGATATATCATATGTGAGCAGTGGAAGGCCAAGCACCTCAGACCACATATTGTTGGCTTTTCATGACAATCCAGATCCTGGTATGAACCCCCAGAGACCAAGCGGCACATATTATGATTGCAGAAGCTTTGGCTTAGTGCTTTCACTAGGGACATCAATTGATGTGGTTTTACATTACTCAAGCAACTTAGGTGAAAATGGGCAAACCTCATGGTATTCACATAACATGGTAAGGACATAGTCACAGAGAAGATAAACATGCATAAACACTGGCAATATATTTCAACTGTGTAAAGCATATGAACTTAATTAAGTGTGATGATTATTTAAGCAAATAAGTTTCAGAAAATTAATGCATCCTTCATTATAAAATTTATAAGACATTGTGGAATTCAAGATGAGGAGACTCAGAGTAGAGTCTGTATAGTTTAGCATGTAGGGAGGCACTCTCTGTAAAATAGAAGGTACTTGTAGTTAAATGATGTGGGTTAGAATGTATACCCTAGCTTCTATGGCTAAATATAGGATAAGCAAGGGGTCGAACACAGGGAATACGGGGAAATCAAGTATTAACCAGATAAATACTAAGATGAATAGGCTTACCAAAAACAAAGTTATAGTAAATCAAATTATAAATCTAATTAAATAACAAATTAACTAAACTATACATTTAAACAAATAATATAATGATAACAATATTCAAAGAAAATGTAGGTGGGGATTACAACATAGAATAGAATAATGAATTATTAATACAAAACAATTATATTAGCTATGAATGTAAGAATTGGAGAATGTGACCTAAAATCTTTAAGAGCAACTCTCGTTGTCAAATAAAGGTATTTCCACCTAGAGTCTACAAGCACTCTAATGTTATTGTAGAGATAAACAAAAACCATGAAGTTCTTTGCCAATTCTTTGATCCTTTAAAGTATATTTCTTGTCTCTAGGTACTTTCCTATCCTTTAAGTGAAATCAAATGTAATTCCATCAAAAATCCCAACTCTCGTTATGAACCTGGACTAAAACATTATATATGCTAATCAAGCATATAAAACACATTTAAGTACTTAAATGAAATTAAATTATTCATTCAATAATGCAAAATAATTAATATAATTTATTAAAACTATCATCCATTGCAATTCCAACCTACTAAGCAATTAGCCTAGATACATAATGAATAATAACATAAACACAAATAAACAATATTCAATCAATAAAATAATTATAAAAAAGAAGAGTTAAAAATACTTAGAAATGAATTTAGAGTCTCCAATAATCTCCTTTGATAATAACTTGATGAATGAAAATGTCTACAAAGCAAATGCTCTTTTAATCTTCCTTAAATATCAACAACTTTAAGTTCTAACTATTTTTTGTCTCTCAAAATAATAATCATTAATTATCTAATAATATCTTCTCTATCCTTTGTAGAGACAAAAAAAAGTACTTATATATTCTGAAGTTGATAGCCAAATGGTACAAGTTATGTCAAACTAAAAGCTACAAATCTTGGTGAAGAATCACATTGCTTCAACATTAGCAGTCACTTCAAGGGAATTTTCAGCAATCAGATTAACGAATTAGATCTAGATTTCTTCACGAAAGTTATAGCTTTGAAATAGCTTTCTATAACAACTTGAATTACTCAAATTCTAGTTCTATAGAAGAAGTTATGGCTAAAAGAGTGCAACATGGTCTGAAGGGTCGTGTCTCTTCACACCGTGCCGAGTCGTGAAGCTTATGCCGACTAGTGACAGTTCCATTTGGTCAAGACTTATGAAAGATAAGGGTAAGGTGTTGAGTCATGATAGTGCACATTGGTGCCGAGTAGTGACATGCGGTGCTGAGTAGTGACAGTCCACATACACTCCAATGTTTGCTTCCTTCATTCCTTTAATCATGAATCACCTCAATATGTCCATATAACTTTCATAAGCTACAAATCAAACTTCAAAACATTTATAAGTCATTCAAATTCATATAAATTCACCAAGAACAATGAAGACCAAAAGCATTTGTAATTATGAATAAAATGCATGAAAACTAAACTAAAATATGAACTAAATGCAACCTAAATATGCATGAAACACACTAAAACTACTATGCTAATTGCAATGTATCATTAAAATCTGCTCTTTTTTTATTTCTAATGCAGGCTTTTTTCACTCTCTTTACAACATCGATTAATTTATGTCTCACATGTGAATATACATGCCAAACTTTACAGTGATAGAAAAAAGAAATTTGTTATCAAACAAACAAACTCTATAGGCTTCCATAGACTTCGAAACAAACTCCTGTAACCAATCATTCTAACTATGTTTTCATACCAAAACATCGATACTATACACATTTTCACTCAGAATACACAATTGAGTAATTGTATATTTTCAAAACAAAAAGGTCAGTGAACATAATTGAATTGAGTCATCATTTTTCACTTCTAACTCTAATGCAATTACTCATGTAATCTGGTTGCAGGGTGTATTGTATGATTCAATTGGTTTTGGTTGTGGGCTAACTGGTCAAGTCATTGCTAATCTGATCATGAATGCTGAGCGTAGTACACTTTTTTTTTTATTTGGAAGAATTGCACAAATGGTATGTGAACTTTTTAATTTTTGCTATTTTGGTGGTCGGACTTTTTTTTTTGTAATTGAGTGTTTGAACTTAGTATTTTTATATCATTTCAGTGGTTCCGACCGATTAAGGTGGCCGGAATGTACAATCAGCAAGTGTGGGACCCACTTTGACCACCAAAATAGCAAAAATTAAAAAGTTCGACCACTAAAATAGCAAAAATTGAAAAGTTCGCACACCATGCAGCTCTCCACATCAACATAAACTTATGGGATAAATTGCATAAATAGTATGTGAACTTTTTAATTTTTGCTATTATGGTGGTCGAACTTTTTAATTTTTGCTATTTTGGTGGTCAAACTTTTTAATTTTTACTATTTTGGTGGTCAAAGTGGGTTCCACACTTGCTGATTGTACATTCCAGCCACCTTAATCGGTCAGAACCACTGAAATGATATAAAAATACTAAGTTCAAACACTCAATTGCAAAAAAAAAAAGTTCGACCACCAAAATAGCAAAAATTGAAAAGTTCACACACTATTTGTACAATTTATCCTTATTATTATTATTTATGAGGACAGATGTGAGTGCTAAATCCATTTGGGTCATGGACCCTTCGATTTGTCCAATACTACAATTGTTAAAGAGAGGAGGGAGACCAGAAAGTGACAATCAAGATAGGCCCAAATAAATGATGGATTGGACATTTAAGATTTGAGTAGTGGGCATTTTTTGTTTGTTTTTTTTATTAGTTGGGATTTTTTTTTTTTTTTTTTTTACTCTGCATACATTTCATGGAAAAATTAGATTTATAAGATATGATACATGTACTATCGAGTTATAACATATTATATATGTATTGTATTATTTATTTCAAAACATATATTACACATTCAATAGTTAGGTGCGAGTGCTCACTAATTAGACAAACCTTTTAATCCAAAATCTATTAATAATATATTATATGGCAAAGGTCCACTTAGAACTTGACACATAAAAGTTCCTGCATTTTCCAGAACAAGGACAATCTCTAATGAGATCCATCCCCACAAACATTGACATGTCTAGCAGTAGATATTTTGGGTCTCTCACTCTTCCTCCTCAAAACCAAAAAAAAAAAAATGTGAAGAAAGTAATGATGCAAATGTGGCAAGAAAGTTGACTATCATTTCCCACTACTTAGCAAAAGCAAAAATGTCATTATTGCAAAATATGGAGACAATTTCAACTAGTCAGACACAAAGCTCTCTCTTTTTTAAATAATTGATAGGATTAGAGGCCCATTAAGCCTTTTTTTAAAAAAAATATTATCATTGATGTTGCCTTCTAACTAAAGTCAATTTCCATTATATTAATCTCATCTTGTGCATTTTACTGTATATTGCATGAACTTTTGGCAATTTGAAAAACACCCTTTTGCATATATTATTTAAAATACTTTTTATTATCTTTATGAAACTGTTAAGAAAAAATTTCAAAATAGTATCATTTGTGTAGATTAGCAATGAAATAATGATTATTAATGACATCTTAAGCTTCCATTTGCAGTAAGCAAATGGCATGATATAGACGTTCATTTTTTTCTTTTTCTTTTTCTTTTTTTTTTTTTTTTTGGTGTCATCATCATTTGTTGCTTTGACAAGACAAAAGCTGAGCCAAGTTTTAGTTATGAGTTAACTGAAAACTTATTAGATATCCATGTGCTTATGTTTGTTAATGGGCCAATCAAGAATAATAATAATACATTAAGGTCATCTCAAGAGGACCACCCTTTTTTTTTAGTTTCTTTCTTCTTCTCTTCAATGCTTTTAGTTTTCACTTGTCTAGGCAATACAATGTGAGATGTTTCTTTCAACTTCTATCAAAATTCTATATCCATTTTCAAATGCAATAGGTTGCTTCTTTGATTAAAATAAATTAGGGTCTTCATTAAGATTTTAGCAATGGAGGAAGCTAAATCATGTATATAATTTCCATACATTAATTAGAACTTTGTGTTTTAGTCTTACATATGTCGTCCGGATTTCTAATTCAAATAGCAGAATTTACGTTCTTGCTAATTGCTGTTACATGAAATCTTGTAATTGTTTTCATAAAATATCTTATAGCACAAACAAAAACCATCCTTTTTGAAACTGGAAGGAACAATTTCATACAATTATTGATGGTAAAATTTGAATTCTAAATTCATATATCCTTTGAGAGAAATGATGATTAGACGACTCTTTCATGGGCAATAGTAATATCTTTATTCACCCTGAGTTTTAGACGTCTTTTGCTAGCTATCACCTTCATTGCTAACCTGAAGAAATAATATTCTTTGACATAAATGTACTGCCCTTCGATAACTTTGATAAAAGAAAATTTTTGTAGTTTAATTTTAATGGGGTCTAGCTTAAACTGCAAAAAAAAAAAAAAAAGGTTAAATTTGTAGGTTAAACATTGAAAAAGATACGAGTTGCAAGAATTTATCTTTGAGAAAAAGATTATATGTATTACAATGAAAATAATTATAATAGAAAGGACTTAGTCTATGAATGTGATGCCACTAAATATTTAAGAGTAATAGTTGCTCTTTCTTGTCAATTAGTTGTCTGTCTAAGAATCAACTTAGAAAGAGATGAGATGACTTTAAGGATATATAATGGGGGAAGGGTTTTTAGCATATTCAAGGGCATATAGATTATGTCTCCCTCAAATTTAAAAAAATGACCATTCGATTATTATCTTTTTTGTTCATGTATTTTGATTCACATATTTCCCATCAATGATACACACTTAAGTAGGCCATTATGCTTCCCTAATTATGCCTTTTTTTGTCTTACCAAAGATGTAATTATGATTTACACCTTGTTTTGAAAATTATGATTTATTATTCAAATTTCACACTTGATGATATTTGCACATTGACATGTTTCTTCAGAATTCATAAACCCTAAAGTTGGCAGCAACTCAAACAAATTCACTAAGTCAAACTTCTATTTGTTTATATCAAAGATAATTACACCTATTCATATTGATCACTTCAAGAAAGATTGAAATTATTAAAAAGATAATTATAAGCATTACTATTTATATTCATGCGCTTTTTTCTATTTAACTTTTGTAATTATAATCGACTTATTAATTTCATATATTTCTAATATGATGTCAGAATTCTCATTTTCTTTATTAGTAGAAGTGAAATAATTTACAAAATTAAAATTGTACATTCCGCAAATAGAACAAAAATGAATTTTATCAAGATGATTTTTTTTTTTTTTTGCAGACCTGAAAGTAAATCCAAGTTATTTATGGTCAAGGTCCTACAAGTATAGTTTGATGTCACATATTTTTAATTAGTGAAGTCCCACCATACAATTCTTACATATGTGGTTCCTCCTAATTAATGTGTGTTCTTGCTGCAGATAAATTGTTGGGGGACCAAGATGGGCACCACTATTTTCAAGTGTTTAAGATCAATATTTAAACCAATCCTCAAAGGAATCACAACTCATTAACCATTTGCGAGACAAAAGTACACATCAAATGCTTGCTGATTTGGATTAGATTTGTTGTTAAGCATTGTATGGCTGTGGTTATTAGCATACAATATTTATGTTAATTAATACTTTTTTTTATTGTATTTCTTGTTTTGGACGTCGGTCACCGACGATACTTATATGTGAACAAACCAAACTAGCCTTTTAGTTAAATCCCATATATACTTTTGATATGCTCAACAAATGTAAATACCATATACAAGAAATAAACTTCAAATAACTCAAAGAATGAGCTTAATGGTATAGGACTAAGTTTTTGAGCAAGGGCGTTTGTTCTGCATCCGAATACTCATTGGATTAAAATTTATCTCCACCAATGCCGGTTGCGAAATATGATCGAGAATTAATTTCATGTCCTATATGATGTAAAAATATTTTGTTTGAATTTTGTTTAGAAAAAATATTTTTACTATTGACGTGCAAATTAATTTGAGGATATTTTTACTATTTTAAAAAATATATATATTAGTTCTTATGGTTAAGAAAGGATTGAAAAAACAAGTCTAAATCCTTACTGAGATTTGTTATATATAACAGCGAAAGCTGACTTCGTAGGAATGAACTATCATACAACAACAAAAGAAAATTAAAAACTCAAGGTAATGGAATAGTTATGCTCCTCGTGAAAGCAAAGTTGAATTTATTTTCATTTTTTTATAGTGAAAATTCTGTTTTAATCATTCAAAAGACATTGATTCATTCCCCAGAACTGAAGCAACAAAAGTTAAAATTAATAAAATAACAATAATAATAATAAAGAAGCTATCTTATCATTGAAAGCTATGGAACAAACAATATGTTGGAATAACTTTATATCTCTAACACATGAAAATGCTTGTTGAGCTCAAAACGTAAATAATTATAGCCCTAAACCTTTCAATTATAAAGTTTCTTTCCAATATATCATATCAAAAAATATTCAACTTAAAAAGTTATTTAGCGAGGTTCACAAAATAAATCTATATTGCTAACAAATAATAGTTGATATTTATAAAAATTTTAAAAATTAATTTTTGTGTTTAATATTTCTAATATTTGGTTGTCACATGAGTTTTATTATTTCAGAATTCGAGTGCCGCAGACTCAAATGAGAAGAGGGCAAACTCTTTCAGTACCTATTTCTTCATATATAAAAACTTAATTTGAAAAAATCTAAACTTCTGTCATTTAAACTAACAAAATTGGGTTTTGGTTAAGAACATAAAATTAGAATTAAAATTAAAATTAAAATTGTAGCTGTGATAGAAGGTTAAAATAACACCATGGGAAGGTTTTTTGATATGAAAATTAGAATTGTAAAAGACAGCAAATAGTTATAGAGCAGAAAAGAAGAAGTAGAATAAAAATGGTAGCCATAGTTGACTTCAAAAAAACCAGCTCATATTTCACTAAAAGATAAGCGTACGAGCGCATAATGAGGTATATGAAGATTACAAGCATCTTTTCATGCATCTTTCCTTTTCTTTAGAAGAAAAAAAAAACACTATTATTAATTTTTTAAATATGATTTCAATGATTATAATTATCCAATTTTCATGTCTGAATTATAAGACATTGGCATTAGGTCAAGGAGGAGAAAAAGGAAGAAGCTTCATTATGTAAGGACAAGAAGACAGGCTATCAAATTATTATTAATATAAGATTTTTATTCGTTAATTAACTCTACATTATTGTTGTTATGAATTATAATATATTATTAATGTATATTAATTGTAGAGGGGAAGGTTCTTTCTCCATAGTCTTAAACGTGCTTAACAAAGATATAATTGAAAATTATTATAATAATAAACTCTTGTTTATGTATTTATTTATGTTTTTGCTTCCAAATTATACTTTGTGTTTTTGTATGCCCACATGCATACCTTCTCCAAAGAGAATATACAGACAATTAAATAATTAAACTTGTATGTAAATAACTATTATAAATCTCTTAACTACTTCAAGATATGTAATCAAACAAAATCATCTAAGTTCTTGATTTCTTTAATTTAATTTAATCTTAATCAAAACATTATTATTCTGCCCCTACTTGTCACTTTTGGCCTTTTCTGCTTTACATGTAACAAATAATTATTAATTAGAATGAATTTAATTAATTATCTTCAGTTCATATTATACATATATGTTACGTGCATCTAGCAATTGCCTTATGGGTATTGTCTTTGTAGACATTTGAAGAGAATGGAGAACAGTGGGCAATAACAAATACTCCATAGTCTCAAGAAAGTTCATATAGAGATATGGTGGCATTGTACAATTAAATAATGTGATACATGCCAGTAACTTGTAATAATTCATCAAAATTTGTCTTCATTCAAGTATCAGAAATACCTTATAGAGGACAACTACATTATTAAGATTGTCGTATTTACATACACCATATCACTTTATTACTTGCGTGTATTATTTTGGCTTTACCTTCTCCTACACAATCATAGCACTTTGTATCAAGTCAAGAAAACGAAAAATATTTCTTTGAACTTCAACCTTTTAATTTTCTTATCTAGTTTCAATTATTTACATATGACCGAGATGATAAAATTGTGATCACCAGCGAGCTCGAATACCAAGTGCGACAAGACTGAATTTTTAATTAAAAGTTTTAAGAAATGTTCTTAATTGGTTTTGGTTGGGTTTTGAGGGATTGGTTGGGTGTTGCTAGGGCCTGCTGCACAATGAAATTTATGGCAAAATGGACAGCTCAATTGGCTGAAGCAAGGTGCTTGCTAGAAGTCATTCGGTGGATTTGTGTCATTGGCCTAACAAATGTTACAATAGAGAGTGATTGTAAGAGTGTGGTTGACAGTTTCAATGGCAATTTCATGGACTCTAGTGACTTTGGAAGAGTGATTCAATGCTGTAAAACTGAAGCAAGAAGATGTCAGTCCCTTGTGGTCAATTTTGTTTATAGAATAGCAAATGAAGTAGCAAACTCTTTAGCTAGATCTGCTCATCAGTATGATGATTTTCATGTCTAGCAGGAACCACCTGTGTTTGTGGCTCATTTCCTGTCTTTGGATGTCATGAAATGTTCCTTTTAATTAATTATCTTTTTCCCTCAAAAAAAAAATAATAATATGATTAATATAATTTGTCTGCCTACCTGATTTAATAATGAAACATTGAGAAACAATCTTGTATTTGGAAACCTACCCAAAAAGCAGAAAAGAAAAAGAAGGATGAATATAGGATGAAAGGTACATGAAGCAAAGAAGCTAGCTAGTTAAGGAAGATTAAAATTTCAGGTAACAGAGAAATAATTCAAGTGTTTTTTATTCATATAAAACAAGACTCCAAGAGGGTATATATACACATATATAGCTTCAGCTTTTGCTGCTGCTATCACCAATTTAATGCAGTGTACTAAATCTGCTTGTCTTAACTAATTGCGGGCATTGCTTGTTACTGAAAATTTTATCCATTATAAATTCTTGTGACTAATTTTGTCATAGGAATCTAATAGGGTAGACTTAATTTAGAAAAGGGTTTTTCTTAAAACTCATTACTAACTATAAAAAGTTGCTATTTTTAATAAGGAAGAGTGTTACTTACATCATATTTATTACACTTAATAATATGATTTAAAACACATTACTTAAATATTTTACACTTGATTAATAAAAATAAAATAACTATTATAAATTTTATTATTGGATGTAATATACTTGGTCCATTTACAAAAAGTAAAACAAAGAAGAAGTATGTTTTGATTTGTTATATTTGTCTGATGTTGGCTTCTCTACGTCACCTCCACATAAACCCTTTTCTTTGTTACTTGAGCTTCTGAGCGTAACAATTTTTCAAGTTTAGTGACTCCATCAATGAAATATCTGCCAACAGCCCCCACCACACCATTTGTACCAAAATCATAAATTCTCAAAAAAATTTTGATGGATATATACACACATATATATGTACAAAGTCAAAATTATTGGCAAGTGCTTTCTCTTGTTTCATCATCCTCATCAGAGCCGTCGATGGAGATGAATGATGGAGCCCATCTTTAGGATGTCCCCATATGCTGACATGGATCGTCTCATATGGTAATAGTGACTATTACCATAGGGGGAAAACATAATATATCAATATATGTTGGTACAAATAATTTTTTTAAATAAAGTCTCAAATTTAAGTTTTATATATATAAAGAAACAGTTGTTGGTTAGAAAATCATATATATAAATATGAAAATCCACAATCTTCAATCACCTTCTTGAATGAGACTTTTCTCCTTGAGGTTTCTCCTATTAATTTGATTCCCTACCAAGCTGCCACTTCATTTTCTCAACCTCTTTATCATTATCTCTCTCTCTCTCTTTCTTTTGCAACAATCCATTTTCAATGCCTGTGCTCTTCTGCTGCTGACACAAACATACACACACAAGAAAAAAGAAAGAAAAAAACTTGCCACTTTTAAAAAGTTCACTCTTAATCTTTTACCAGCATTGCAGGGCCTGGTTTGGTGTTTTTCTTGTTCTGTTGGATTATTACAGATGGGTAGGCACTCTTGCTGTTACAAACAGAAGTTAAGAAAAGGGTTGTGGTCACCTGAAGAAGATGAAAAGTTACTCAACTATATCACTAAGCATGGACATGGGTGTTGGAGCTCTGTCCCTAAGCTGGCAGGTTTATATATATATCTATAAATAACAAATGCTGTCAGGATTTATACTATATTTGTGTCTTGCCTTTTTTTTTTTTCTCTCTTCTTCTTCTTTTAATGTTACATGCATGTTTATGTATATTGGCAGGATTGCAAAGGTGTGGCAAGAGTTGCAGGTTAAGGTGGATTAATTACTTAAGGCCTGATTTGAAGAGAGGAGCATTTTCACAGCAAGAGGAGAACTTGATAATTGAACTCCATGCAGTTCTTGGCAACAGGTAATTAATTATTGATAATGAATTGTAGAAATTATTTTCTTAGTTTAATTATATATGTGGTGCTGCTGCTTTATCAGGTGGTCTCAGATTGCAGCACAGTTGCCAGGAAGGACTGACAATGAAATAAAGAACTTATGGAATTCTTGCATTAAAAAGAAGTTGAGGCAAAGAGGGATTGACCCAAACACTCATAAACCTCTTTCTGAGGTTGAAAATGACAAGGAGAAGCAGGATTCAAGTTCCAAAAATGCTGAGAAATCATCTGCTGTGTCTAGTGAACTGAACCTGATTGAATCAACAGCAGCAGCAAATTCAAAACCATCTCCTAATGTTACCAAGGTCACTAGTTCTAATAATAATGATAGCAGCAGCAACTTGACACCAACTCAAGAGTTCTTCTTAGAAAGATTTGCTAATGCTACTACTCATGAAAGCTCCACAACTACCAGTTGCAGGCCATCAGATTTAGTGGGGTATTTCCCTTTTCAGAAACTGAATTACAGGCATAATATAAGCACCCTTTCTTCTGTTAATCCAAATTCTACTATCTGCTTTAATCCAAATTCATCTCCTTCTGAAATGATTTCTGAGTATAATTCCACCATTTCACAAACTATTAATCTTCCATCTATGTCAAGCTCAATGTTTCAAACAACTACTACGCCTATTCGAGTAAAGCCTTCTGTTAGTCTTCCATCAGAAAATCATTCTATTGGTTCTCGTGATGTGAATAGTGGTGTTCAGAATTGGGAAACTAATAGCTGCTTCAGTAACAACAATGGCGGTAGCTGCAGTAATGGAAGCAGTAGTAGTATTGAACTGCAGCAGAACAACAATTCTTTCTTCGAAAGCAACGCCCCCTTCTCTTGGGGACTAGCAGATTGTGGAAAATCAAGTGAAGAAGCAGAAGATATCAAATGGTCTGAATATTTAAGTAACACCCCATTTCTTCTTGGAAATGCAATACAGAACCAAACTTCTCATCAACCTATGTACAGCAATGAAGTTAAACCAGAAACACACTTCATAACAGAAGGGTCAAGCACTAGTACTAGTTGGCAACACAGTCATCAACAAGCTTCACAGCCATCAGAATTCTACACAAAGGATCTACAAAGGCTTGCAGTGGCTTTTGGACAAACTCTTTAGAATATTATTGTGTTTACTTAACATGTGCAGAGTCTAATTCAATCATAGAAGTTTTTTTTCAGTTTGAGAGATGGGTTGGCAAGAAAAAAAAAAGATGTCTTCTTTATTCTACAGGTGTGTGCTATAGAATTTTTCTTTTGATTATTGTAAATGTGTCTGATACCAAAACAAAAACTTTTGAGCCATTTGTTACTAAATATTTGTGATTTGAGCCAATTCATAGGCTGCTTATTATGTTCTTTATAGCTATAAAACACTGTAAAATTTCTGAATAAGGCTCATTCAGATGTTTTTTTTTTTTTTTTTTTTTTTTGCTAATGCTTCAATACAATTATTCTGTTCATGTTTGTTCATGGATTCATCTTCTTTCTATATTCATATATATCTTTTTCACATTAACATTAAACGAGTACTTATTACATTAAAATTGAATATATAAATGTGCTTTAGTGTAAATGCAAAATTCAAGGGACCATTTTTCTTAAATGGGTGTCTATCATTGTCTCCTAGGGATGTAGATGGTTTTCACTTTTTTGACAGCCTTCTAAGTCATTTCTCAATTCCCTTCAACAGACAACCGTGGAAGACAAGAAAATCATATATAGACTATACTTGTTCTTCTCTAGATTATATATATTACCTCACCTCCAAAAGGTTTCTTGACATGCATATTCTTAATCAATTTCAAACCGAATAAATAATTAAAATAATATAATATAATTGAGTGACTGTCTCGTAGTATAAGAGTTTAAAAGTCGAATTTTAGCAGATAATCAAAATTTATCGTTACTTAACATTTTATTATGTTTTTTTTTATAAAAAATATTGGCATCTTGGAGTAAATTTAAAGATGTGTGTGTATGAGTGTGACTTCCAAATTCCTACTTGATAAGAGCCATAAATTTTTCTATGTTGCGACGATTTAAGTCCTTGAGGTTACTAAAATTATCTCAAAGGGTAATAAATGACAGAAGCAAGAAACCTCCATTTTAGCCTTTTTTTTTTTTTTTTTTAAGCCAACTTTCATTTTTTTTTTTTTGGGATAAGGTATAAATTGTACCTTCAACTTCACTCCAAAGTTTACATATGATCTTAATATTTTTTTTTGGTCCAATTTGGATGAATTGTTGCAATTAAGTCCTAAAAATCAAATAAAAATTTAACTTTAACACTAATTAATAAAAATTAGTTCCAATAACAATAATAATTGATGAAATTACTTTCAAAACATATATTTATGATATTTCTAAATTTTTTTAAGATTTTTAAATTTATAAAATATAATTTTTTTTATTTTTTAAAAATTAAAAGAAAAGTTAAAAATATTTTTTATAGATCTAAAAAATTTCAAAAAATTTAAAAAATTTACAAAACTGATATAATTTCAAAAAAAAAAGAATAAAAAAATTTTTGTACACTTATTTAAAAATTTTTTATATCTATAGAAAATTTTAATAATTTCAAAAACTTTAAAAATTTTTAAAAAATTAATAAGTTTATAAAAAAAATTTAATTATTTTTATTGAATGTATATCACTTGATTGTGAAATTTTTAAATTTTTTAAAAAATTTTAGGTCTATAAAAAAAAATTTTACTTTTTTTTTTAATTTTTAAAAATTAAAAAAATATATTCCTATAAATTTAAAAATCTAAAAAAATTTTTAAAATATCATAAATATATGTTTTGAAAGTAATTTCATCAATTATTATTGTTATTCACACTAATTTGTATTAATTGTTGTTAAAGTTAAATTTTTATTTGATTTTTGGAAATTAATTGCAATATTTCTTTAAGAAATGGTCCAATATGACTAACTTTACGAGATTAAGGTCCAAATGGGATTAAAAAAAAAAAACATAAAGGTCTAACATAAACTTTAGATCTAAGTTTAGGGTCTAATTTGTACCTTATCTTTTTTTTTTTTTTTTTTGAGGGAATGAAGATGATATTTTTTTAAAAAAAAAATGTGAATTATTATGAGGTATGACACAATGCTTACCATTGATCTTATTAGGACACTGTCTGCAATGTCCTTGATGTGGGGCTATTCCTTTACTTCTTCTGTGAAGAATAGTAAAAGGGGTCCCTCCAAATGGGCATCTTTTGATGGTGAAACTTTAACAGAGATAGAAGAGGAATTTAGTATATATTTTTCTTGCAAAAACCAAGAGGATAATGCAGTGCATATATTCAACAGGGGAAAGAGAAATGAGAGCCAATATATAGCCACAAAACTGCCATACAATATATAGCCAATTAGGTCACTTTTTCATGCCCTTGAAGGATGTTAAAAAAGATCTCCGGCTTATTTCTTAATTTATCCGTACGGATAGGAACTAATGACCTTCAGAATTGGCACCAATAGGAATTCATGACCTTCAGGATGAAAATTCTGCAGTTAACAATTAGACATATAATACAATATTATGTATAAATTTTCATTCTAAGTTGGTAGCTTTTTATTAATATTAATGAGAACTAATGGGTAATAATTTTTTTTGTAAATATATATGAATACTGCTCAATCTTTCATACAATAAGAGGTATTTTTGGCATATATTTTCCTTCAATAAAATTGTCTTGTTTGCCATCATTTACAAGCTTTGTTTTTTACTGTTTTGACTTCATGTGCAATTAGTTGATGCTTTTTGCATATGGTCACCCCCTTTTAATTACCACTGCATGCTAATCTCTGGAACTATCTCACAAAATTGTGAATCAGAAGGGCATCAAAAAATTTCCCATGTAACAAGATTCTAACATGTCAATAGTATACATCGAAAATTGAATAGTGGGTTATCATTTATTTCTCTTACATGAGACAAGAACCTTCATGTTTGTCCATGTGCAGACATACCAAACAATGAGCCTTCTTCAAATAAAAAAAATGTGCAATCCTCTTTCTTTGCAAGCAACTTTGCATTTATTTATTCACAAATCTCTTCAAATACATGTGATTCAAATTATTGGGTCTTTCGGTTAGGGCCCTACAATCATGGGTGCAAAAAGAGCACGAAAGCCAATATATATGTATATATTACAAATAGCAGACTGGGGATGAATTAGAATTTAGAAACCATGGGGTGGCAAAAGTTCTGATTCCAATTTATTTATATGGAAAGGTTCTTGCAATAGAAAATTAAAAACCCTTATGCAGTTTTTTGCTTTTTCTTGAAATATTATATAATCGTGCTTTTAATATTTTTAATAATAATAATTTACGGGCAAAAGTGATGGCAATAATGATGATTTTGATGATGATGGTAATGATTAGGATGTGTAAAATAGCATTATCAAGAACTAATATGTTAAGTTTAGCCCGCCTAGGACGGATGGTTTACCATTATGTCACAAGACTAAAACATTGGTAGAGGTAAATGGTTCAATTTCCTATTTTCTCCTTGATCTACCTTAAAAGATTCTGTATAAAGTCAAAAAAAAAAAACACTAATGTGTCAGGATTATTTTCGTAAGCTCTGCATAATACAAGGGAAATTAAGTCACAGTGATTAAGACTAAGACACAAGTTTCAACCAAGATTTGATGGAGAGATTAGAGAATAATGATGGATAATACATATGTTCTAACATTTTGTAGTGAAAAGAATGAGGTCAAATGATTTATGATAGTGATGTAAAATGGCAGATGTAACTTTTTTAATCAAGTTGATAGTTTATACTTAAATTGTGTATGATTAATTAGTTTAAATGGGAATATTTGCATCAAGATTTTATATGAATTAACATGTCATCAACAAGGTGGTGTCACATTCAACTTTTTGTGCTGGTGTCGTGTTCTTTGCCTTTTACATCAACCTGTTCTTGTTAATGCCATAAATTCTTCAATATAATTCATTAGAGCTAGCACTTTAAAAAATAGAAAAATACCAGATTTTAGATTTTGATGATCTTTGTATAAGACATGCCTAATAAATGAATGCCAATAGAATAATTTGAGGTTGGAACAATAGAATCTTTCAATTTCACATGATTGAAACTGGCCTTTTTAGAGCCCAAAAATAACATGAATTTCCCTCATTCTGCTATCCTTTTGGGGTTAATTCCCATAAAAATTAATGTTCACGCTTTAAACTTGTACCGTATTTTTTGACTAGAGACATCATAGAATCATTTTGGCACCCCTAAGGAATACATTACTTTTAACTTCCACATTAGTCACCTCATGGTATGTAATCAAAAGGCAATGATTAAAGAAATCTTAACTAGAATCATAGCTTCAGATACTCAACTCCGCAATATCTGGATTCAGGCAACTTTTTTCCCAGAAAATATGAACACCTAATATAGAGTATACCTGTGGAGACATGAATTTTATGCGAACTATATACACATAAGACCTATAAAGTCAGCATCGGTCAGATATAACAGCCACTCCCCTTCGATGATACCTAAACTTCAGCTATGCAGACAGAAGTTTCCTCCTACAGGTGTTCATGAATATGATGGGCATCATGGACATGGAGGGTCTCTCACATTTTTGTGTAACAAAAATAGTTGGTATATACTTACATCTGGACTTAAAAAGTACACTACTGCACACAATGATCAGGTCCACTAAACTTTCATTTTATTCAATACACATTCTTTTCATCATTAGCCACCATTGGATCAAACCCTTGTGGGACTCAAAAATTTTTGTATGACCTTTTTCCTTGTAACAGGGTTGCACGGTTGGCTTGCCTGCCCCTAAAAAGGAACACAGGTGGTTATTATTTTTCAGTTTTTGCTGGACCCATTTGAACAAAATGTTAAAAAATATATGTAACCTACATAACCATGGAAATTATTGCAAGTGAAAATGCAGATGGACCCAAAAGGAGGGGGAAGATGCTTATTATGGTTAAGGGATTATTGAAGGATATGGGTATGTAAATTGATCCTGTTTCAGTGTACTAAAGAACTTTTAAAATTCGACCGCCCAATCCTAAAACAAAAGGACTTGAGAGGGTTTACTCGAACCACACCAAAAGACGGTCACAACCTGGAGTCACAGAATGAATATGTCATCACCTCAGTCACAGGAACAACATGAACATTTTGTTTTAAATTAATTCATTTGTATCCACTTTCATTGGATAATGACTTCTTTGTCCAGCTGCCGTCAAGATCATATACTGTCGGTGTGGGCAGCTTGGTCCAAAAATACTAACCTGTCCTACCTCAAACCACAAACGAAATGTCAAATGGGCATCACACAACATAACAATAGGCACTAGCATACAAAACATAGACTTAATTGACTTATCATACTTCTCTGGAAAAATAATAGAAATACTACATTTGATCTTAAAGAAAGACAAGAAAGAAAAAATTGCAACTTGCTATGCACAAGTAGTGCTACAACAATGCTTCAAAGGTTGCCGATGAATTTGCATCCCTCGGCACCCTTGGTTCTTATTGTCTTCTATAAATTTCATTGAAATGACAATGGGGAGATAAATGAGGTGACTTAAATAAAATGACTATATAAGCTAATTAATACTATTGCTTGAATAATTTGAGTATTTGACTCATCTGAAAACCAGATTGTGACAGGTGTTATCACATGGATAGGGACAATCAATCAGCTTAACGCCAGACCGATCAAAATACCAATCTCCAACAGCAATTGCAATTGCCTGCATATTTCAATAATGAAATTTGATTTACAACACTTCACTTTTCCCTGAATGTATGAGGAGTTTTAGTAAAGAATAGGACATAAATCAAAATTCAAGAACGATATATGTGCATACCTTATTTCCAATAACAGGAGAATCATCGGCGAACCATGTATCCTGCCTCTCTGATTGACAGTGAGCAAAACATGAATTTATGAACAATCCATTCTGTCTTGACCTTGAGAAGCCTCTTATTGCACGCAGCATTTGGTTCCTAAATCCTGTTCCCAATATATAAAAATCAATGCCCTGATAAGTATACTAAACTCATGTTGTGTTTTGTAGATTTTATCACTTAATGTGATCGATTATATATGAAACTACCTTGCAGAAATTGGATTTGGGATGCAGAACATTTTGCATGGTTCTTTCTACACTCACTCCAGTAGCCGTGGGGATCAGCAGATGGTGGAGCTAAGCTTGACTGGATCTGATTTCACGTGGTAGAAAAGAGTCAATAATCTTCTGAGGTTTTTCCCAGAAATAAGTAAATTATGTTCTTTGTTAGTCACATACCAGCACTATTCACTCACAGTTAGTCCTGAATATCACAACTTCCTAGATATATAAAGACTATGCCATAAAGGAAAGGATAACTACCTGCCATGAATCGTAGGCTGCATTAAGAATGAACAATGGAGTTTTAACATTCCCAATTATATTCTGGGGGAAGAAGCACTGAAAGGAAAGAAAACCACAAAAAGAAAGGTAAGTAAACTCCAGAGAAACATTCTGCATTTATGTTATATGATGTCCGGAAAGATAAAGATAAGGAATACAAGGGTAAAGAAGAAGGGATTACTGAAGTTGGATCAAGGTGATTAGTGCATATACGTGGCAGGTTACTTTGTACCCCCTGTGATAAATTTGGAAATCTCAGCATGCAGTAACAGAAATTTTAATCAACAAAGTTACAAGTTTCAGCACTCATATCTTACCTGCAAGCCCACCACGCCATTGTACATGTTCCTCAGGGTGCGGCCACCAGAAACATCAACTCTGGAAATATACAAAAGAAGAGCCAATAGGTAAATGAAATACCAATTAAGCTGAGAACGGATAAGCACGAATAGCAAAAGAAACAGGAAAGATTGTCTAGGTAAGTAGAAATTACGAGTCAAGGAATAAACCAGCATCACTCAGGCACTTCACTCTAGTTCTTCCAGGAAACAAGTTCCTAAACTCATCACAGTGTAAAATAGCAGCCAGACCACCAGCAGAGCACCCAGAAAGAAGAGCCTGAAACACAGAAGCAACTGTCATTCAAGAGAGTCAAGATGCAAAGGTTAATAAAAAAAAGACTGGGAGCTTGACGAATACTTAACCTGGTTGGCATAACGCATTCCCTTTGACATTAAATCTTGCATTGCAGCTAACCATATGCGTTGTCCTCTAAATTGCAGTTGTGCAGCCTACATATGTAGCCATTTGATTTTAACAAGCAATTTACACAGTTCTTGCTATAATGGTTTAGAAGTTTCTAACTAAATTATATAGATAGCAGAAGAGTTACAGCAATGTAAGTAGCAAACAGCATAATCACAACCTTATTTTCGCTATCTCCAGAAAAAGAGGCACCATCACAGTAACGAAGTTTTACTCTGTTCCAGTTGAAAAAGTCTGCAATACAGTACCAAATAGAATCAGTAAAGCCTGAGAACTAACATCAAGAAATTGATAACTCTTGAAAATTTCATATAAAGAATGAGAATTAAACTAGACCAGGATTTTCTTGAGGTTTATTGCTTAGGATTCCCGTGAATGCCAATTGCTTTTCCATGTATCTGGATGAACCACGCCGGGTTGTTTTGCGGTAAACACAATTTCTAATGTTATTACACCATCCTCCACCCTGCACAAGAATTTTGACAAAATCATTTTCTCGATTCAGGAAACTGTTAATTGCAAATATCTATGACTTGTGTAACCACTTCAATGAGCAGACATACTGCCTAAGAAAAAATAACTCTGGAGTTTTGAGACAGTACATTCTAAGGATAGAGGTTAAAACACATCAAGGGTTCTCAACCAGGAAAGCTTTATATTACTGCACCTAAAAGTTAGTATCAGCAGACTCCACGATCCACTACAATATGCAGCAAAATCATATATGTCCATTAACATTCTTTTGTATAGTTTTCATTCTTAAACTACCCAATGACTGGAAACAAAACACTGTGCTACTGAAACGCATTACTTTACACTGTTAACAATTGGCACAAGGATTTGCTGGGTACTCATGAATGTGGTGTGGAAATTTTCAAATGCAGGCATGGGATTAGAATTATGCGAGTAAATGGAATGCATCAAATAGAAACAAAAATTACATAAGATGCTGCCATATCAAATATGAGGAACAAACCTCCAACTGAATGAGCCAACTATTTGCTCCTGAACCATATCCACGATGCAAATGATAGCCAGGCAATGTTCCATCCAAACAGACTGCAGAAATTGAAAACCACATACACAACTGTTTAACAAAATTCTTAAATAAAGAATATGGGAAGGTATAACAGCATTAGCATCATCAAATAGAACAAAATACTAATGCAAAAATTTGGATTAACTGCTTTACTGGACACAATAAACATAAATTAATTACTAGGAAAACAACAGAAAAAAGAACAAATGATCTCACTCCAAATGAGCTAAATTTGGGCAAAACAATCTTGACATGAATAACAAAAAAAATACTGGAATAAAATAATACATATCTTTTCAGACTAAAAAATAAACAAACCAGTTTCTTTTTTCTTTGGAAATAATTCTTTGCAAATATTTGTCTCTATAATTTATTCTTTTATTTTTATCAAAATAACAAACAGAAAAATTAAAAAAAAAAAGAAAAGATTAAAAAAAAGAAAATAAATCTAAAATGGGAACCCAGAAACTAGTGGTAAAGTTATGCAAAGAGTGTGACAATGTAATCTATCATTCAACAAATTTTGAATCAAACACACAGTAACAAAAGATGACAGGTTAATGTAACCCAAAAAAAAGGATGAAAGGTAAATTTTTTTTTAAAAAAAAAAAACAGCAGCAATCTCAGGCAATAAGGATTAATACATAAACAATTAGCAGAAAAAAGTAAAAGAGAATCTACAAATGAAAGGTAAAGAATTTTAAAAAAGTACCAGCTCCTCGTCCACCAGCACTTTGAATGAGAGTAAGTCCTACCATGAGATCATTATTAACAGCAAAAGATCCATTAACATTGCCACTAAAATAATAACCTTCAGTAACTCCACTATAAAACAACTCTGTCTCATTAAATTGCTCAAACCCATTTGCCCATTTCCCAATACCACCATTTACTACTACAACAACAAACAAAACCCACCAACAAAGCTTCCTCATTTTCATCTGCAACAACAAGCACTCTGCCACCCAAATCTTGAAAAAGTTTCAAACTTTTACCCTCAAAAACTTGCAGGCATCAGCATTATTAGTAAAGATTCAAACTTTTATCTTCAAATCTGCATGTGATGAGGTTCTAAGCTAAACATGGTAAAATCCCATTTAATTACTGAAATCTGAAATCTTAAAAAAAAAAAGAGAGAGAGAGAGAGATGAGTGAAAAGAGCTGTTTTGCAAAGCACAGTATTTGCCGGGCTTTTTTTGAGGTTTATATAAAAAAACAAGACACGTTTCGAATCTTTCAAAGATTTTAGGTTATTTACCAAATCTAATGTTAACAACCCCTAATTATCTCTGTTATCACAGACACTTTATTCACCGTCTGATCAGGAATTGTCTCGTGATTGAATTATTCCGTGTGGTTGGACTCATGGGTTTAACGGTGGAGCTTTTAATGAGAACCGTACAGCTGTATAAACAAAGTGATTTTATCACACCGAGAGTTAGTTTCGGCAAAAGTAATAATAGTGCTGACTTTATAGGATTCTTGCCTTTTATAACACATACTTTTTTTCTTTTTTGGGAAAAAATTTGTGTATATGTATATTTATTTATTATGGATTATATGTACTTTCTTGAGAGTTGAGTTCTGATTCTTTTCCTTTTTTTACTCATCATTTATTTTATTTTTTGGGGAATTTATTTTCTCATCGTTGTTTTATTTTAGGAATTTTACCTTTTTTTTTTTGTTAGAAATCTGAAAATTGAAGATCTCATTTGTGGGCATTCAAACAGAATATTTTAGAATTCAATGATTCAGATTTAGCTTTCCAAAAAGTTATGCAGCACTAAATCTAAATTTTCACATTAATTAGAACCTTAAATAAAAAAAATTAAAATATTTTCATATCGGTGAAAACTGAAAACATAATCTAATATGTTTAGATCATCTCTCTATCTTTAAATACAAATTTAATAATTGAAATCTTATCAATAATAAAAATTTAAATTTTGAAAAAAATCTTAACTATTAATTTTAAACTTAATGATAAAGATTATATAAATATTATCTATCATGTTTGCCATACATGGGATAATTTTGATTCAAAAAAATGTATAATTTGAGGTCTATACAAAATGAATTTATGTAATTTTTTAATTATTTTCGATATTTGATAGTCACAACCATATTTCAACTAATATGAATTGAATTAAGTGAACTTTATAAGTGATAATATTTTTTTCATAAATGATACTCAAATTTAAAATTTTAGTTAAAAATTTTTTGAATTCAACTTAAAATTTTACTTAAAAAATTGTAGATTTTTCTATCATTTAAACTAGTAGATATTAATTGTAAATTATTAATTTTTATAGTAAATAATTTAAAAAATTGTTATTTTTATTGATAAATTTTATTAAATTACAAAATCCACTTTATAAATTAGCAAAGCAGAAAAAATACATTAATATTATTTTTTTTATACATTCATATGATTGGATTCAGAAACTAACTTCCAAACTAAGCAATACTTGAATTAAAGGTGATAACAATTAACAAATACACCCCCAAAAAATTTGATTAACTTAAATAATAAAATGTTCACTATTTAAGAGCCAACAATGGCCATGAAAAAGCCACTTTGTTTGAAAATGATGCCTCATGCCCAGAATCTCTATCATTTTTTTTATTTTATTCATATATATATATATATCAATTATATATGTGCCCACACATGATGTGAGATTATGAAACAATGAGGTGAAACTATATATTTAACATAAGGAGAAATATGAAAAATCTAGCCTTATGATTGTTGTTTATTAATGGGTTATCACTTTTTAAAACACTTTTTTTTTTATGTCCATGTGAG
Organism: Macaranga tanarius; assembly: GCA_949673435.1. Taxonomy (NCBI): domain Eukaryota; kingdom Viridiplantae; phylum Streptophyta; class Magnoliopsida; order Malpighiales; family Euphorbiaceae; genus Macaranga; species Macaranga tanarius. The sequence continues at coordinate 25,509 of CATIWO010045824.1, forward strand.
CATATAATTTCGAATTTTTGTATTGAATTGTAGTGTAAATCTGAAACAATATGTGTAATTAAATGTTTTTGCAGTGATTAATCACAATAATGGTCCTGCTGCGTGCTCACTATTGATGAGTATCCACATGCTTAATTAATTAAGAACAAGCTTTTTCATGGCTACCCTTTTTATTTTTTGTTTTGCGCCTCATGAATTAATTTCTCTTTAATTCGCCTCTCAAATTTTATAAATATTGACAAAAATGATAATCTTTTTTCTAAATAGCTTGCATTGAGCATTTATTAAATCCTGACTAATTAAATACCATACAAGTTATACAAGGGCGATGAAAATTTTCTTAATAATTAATTTAATACAACTATATATATTATAACCTAAACTTCAAACATGACTAAGCGAAAATTACCTTTTTATGTCAGGTGATCCTATGATTATTGGTAAATGATTGAAGTTTTAAAGTTTTCATTCCTAAAACAATCTTATTTTAATAACTAAATTAAAATACCGTTTTACTTGTTAAATTATTATACCCATTAGTACAGTTGTAAAATATATACAAAAATTCGAACATATATAGTAACATTAAAAAAAATGTCACAATATATGTGCATATTATCTAGAAAATCACATTCAGTGAAACTGAAGAATGGTTTGATTGTTATAACTAATCGAGATATTGATTTGCCATCTTAGAGTATGAATAACTCTAGATTTGAAATGGTCCAGAAGTAAATTAAGGGATTGAAATTGATAATAAAATGGGTCATTGACATTGTCAAAATTATTATTGTGATTGCAATGTTCTGGCCTTGTAGGTGGACCTTTTAGAGTTAAATATGGTTGATTTTAAAGACTCCACTAAACATCAATAATTATCAATTTAGTTAGGGGATGTTGCATTGCGGTATGTTACCTATTTGCCCCCATTTTACAGGGGCAGATAGGGTTTTTTTTTTTTTTTTTTTTTAGAAATTCGCTACTTGCGACGGCAAGCGACAGGGGACATTTCCCATTTAGTTATTATTTGTCATCATTTCAAACACGTCTCTCTTTTTTCCTGTTTTCTTCATCTTTTTCAAAATTGTATGCTGAAGAATAAGCCATTTCAGATGCTTACAAAATAGAACACTTTTACGTGTGTTTTGTGGTGGATTTTGATGATGGAGGATGGTTTTGGGCAGAGGGGCCATGTCTCTACACCCCCTTGGTTAGCTTGTCAACGTAGTAGGGCCTTTGGTTTTTTGTTTTCATGTCATTAAGCTGTGATTTATTTGCACTACCGCTCCTATATTGCCCATTATATACAGATTTATTATCCTTTGAAAAATACAAATTTGCATGTGCACTCTCTATCCCCAGTCTCTTCCCAAAGTGGATCGTCAGATATTAATTTGTTGAGTCAGGCTGTATAACACAATTAAAAGTAGAGCTCTGTAGAATTATCTTTCTGTTTATATGTACTTCTTACTTATAAATTTTCTGTATAGTACTATTAATCCACATATTTTATATAACTATAAATATAAGGTGAATAATGTAAAAATAATAAAATGAACTAATGCTTGTTAGTTCAAATGATTTGGAGTTAGAAGTTTGAATTCTTCAGGGATAACAACAATTTGAGTCCTATAAATTATATAGTTTTTTCAATTAAGTCCTATAACATTTATTATTAACAATTGAGTTTAGTAAGCAATTAAAAAATTAACCGTTAGTCCTAGTCTGTTATCTGCAACGGAACTTGTACATGTGGCTTGAAATGTGCTCATGTGGCGATGATATCATCAGTTATATTGCCATGTTGGATGGACATGTCATCATATGTGCCACGTTACTACTAAATTGATTTAGAGTTTCTAAATTAAAATGATGTCTTTTAGCAATATACTGGGTCCATTCTCTTGGAGCCTCTAGTTCATAAATTTTTCTCCTTTCTCATGTTGAACCATAGTTGGCTCTGGTTCAAAGAAAAAAAAATTAAAAAACTTGGCTTCAATTCTCACATTAATCGATGGTAATGCTACTCTACAACACAAATTTTTGCATTGATAACTACAAACAACAGTAGCAGCAATGATCATCTTGAATCTAATTCTCTACTTCTTCTAGCATTTCTCTTCAGAGGAGATGAGGAAAGATGGGATGAAGATGATGATGATAATAAAGAGTCACCTGAAAGAAATAGAAAATTTATTGAACTATCCTTCCATCAATATTACTAGGTGGCAACTAGTGGAGCTTTTTCCGAAGATATAGAAATCAAATACTTAGCTAAACCAATTACCATATGGAAGGCTCTTGCTCGGATGTGGCAGCTGGTTGCTCAGGATCGTTGGGTCATTTTCTCTACTTTTTTGACTCTTATTGTTGTTGCAGTAAGTCATTTCTCTTTCATTTGATTAAAACTTAGTAACAATTATTTGTATTAACTAGTTTTTTTTTTTTTTTTTTTTTTTGTGGTTTTAACTTAGCTTGCGGAGATTACTAAGGAGAGAACCTTATTAGCCCTTAAACTTTTTACGAATTCAACGTTTTGTGCTCTAGAGATGGTTGTCGCATGTGGGTTTTCGAGCTTTGCTAGCTGAATTGTGAAGTGACCAACACCGAAACTGAGGCAGTAATGACAAAAATGTTTACCTATTCCCAACTTCCATCAAGCTTGATCATAACGGGCAGAGCAAGAGCCTCACAAGTTGTGAGAAGAACAATAAGGAAGATTATTATAGATCCTTTAAATAAACAATAGTTCATCTTCACAATTGTTCTTTCAATTTTTATTTCTTTTGAAACAATAAGAGATTAGAAAAAAATAAGAGGGCAGCAGCCAAATATTAAGGGTGGCTGCAATTGGATTTTTCTCCTTAAATTTTAGTAACCCTAAATTATTTTGGTAGTGAAAATCCAACATGGCACATAAGATGACGTGGCCATCCAACATGGCAACATATCTGATGATATCATCGCCACATAGGCATGTTTCAAGCTACATGTACAAGTTCCGTTAGAGATAACAGACTAGGACTAACTTTTAATTTTTTAATTACTTACTAAACTTAATTGTTAATAATAAATGTTATAGGACTTAATTGGAAAAATCATATAATTTATAGGACTCAAATTGTTATTATCCCAATTCTTTAAATAAGATATTGAATTTGAATAGTATTAAAATTTACTCCTCAACAGGTTGACTATCGAATATCAAAATTCAATATACCAAAAAACAATAAAATGATGTCAACCACATATTATCAATTTGTTACTAACACAATAATTTGATAATAAAGTAACTTTAGTTTTGTTGTCCATCAACTTACAAGACATGTACATAAGTAACAAGTTATCTAAAACAGTTTTGAGTTTGAAAGTTAGTTTGAATATTACAAAGTAGAACCATAGGGATATATATGTACATTACACTACTTTCTAAAATCTTAAAAAAAAGTTTGGAATGTCCCAAAACAATAGAACAAAAACGACCAATTTCTTTATAATTAGGTTACCCAACAATGTAGAATTGTTCCTATCCTAACTAAACCCAAAAGAACACTTCTTTGCGTAAACGGAAATCCCTCATATAAATAAATGTATATCCTTTTCCTTTGTAGTTTGTGCTTCTAATTCTATATCCACTAGGACACGTTTAGCATACATTAGCATCAAGCCCATTAATTAGCTCCATTTTTGCTACGTCAATTAGCTCCATTTTTTGCTATGTGTCTCTTGGGTGTTAATTTATAGCGTTGCATTAAATTTTTATAATTTTATTTTAATAAACTGAATTTGTTAAAATTTAATAGATTTTGAATATTCGATAATTTTTTTTAAAAATCCATTTATTGCATATATATAAAAACATATATTAGGGAATTTTATGCATTTTATTTATAGAAATTGCATTAAAATTTACTAAAACATTATATTTTTTTGAATAGTTTGCATTATATCAAATATAAACATCCAACAAGACCCTTTTTCTTCATTTGTTAAATAAAATATAATTCAGCAGGACTGAATATGATACAGCTATAATCCAAAGAAGGCGGGAAAATTGGGACTTTAGTAGCAGAAAAGCATAACAAAGTGATTCTGGTCAAACTAGAAATCATTAGTAATCACATGCATGGAAGCAAGAACCATAACACTCAATTTGTTATAATTTATTTTAATTTTTGAACTTAGTTACTAAAAATTAGTTCAGTTCATAGAGATGTCTTTATTTTTTCATTAAAGAAATTTTGATTT
>CATIWO010045837.1:0-27388 GCA_949673435.1 Macaranga tanarius
TCCCTCGTAAAATGATTGCACCAAATCCCATGTAAGAATCAATTGAGGAGGAAATTGCTTCTGAAGGTCTTTGAATCTTTCCCAGCACTCATAGAATGTTTGATCACCTCTTTGAAAGAAAGAATTAATCTTATTTCTAATCCTCATCACTTTTGCAGGTGGCAAGTATTTGTTGAAAAAGGCTGTGTAGAGCTCTTGCCAAGTGTTGATGGAGTTAGGTGGCAAGCTTGTAAACTATCTCTTTGCTCTATTCATAAGAGAAAATGGAAAGAGAATCAATCGAATTGCATCAGGCTATACTTTATTCATCTTGAAGGTGGAACAATATTCCAAGAATCGAGACATATGACCAAATGGATTCTCATATGGTAACCCATTGAATGGTGAATTTTGGATCATTTAAATCATTGTCGGCTTTATTTCAAAGTTGTTTACTGCTACCGCCGACCTTACAATTGGTGTTTGATCACCTTACACATTAGGATTCACGAAATCTCGCATGGTTCTCTAGCCATTCTGAGGTTTCTGAAGAGCTTAGTGCCTCGGTGGTTCATTCCTTTCATCATCCCCTATATTCATTTTGCTTGGTGATTGTTTTGATATGATTGCTTCTTTCTTTTTCTCACGACCTGTCTTCTCTAACTCTAAATCAAGTGGTATCAATAAAAGTCGTTATTTTCTTGCACTTCGTGTGATGTGCATCAACTAACACAAATTCCAGCAATATCACAATCAGAACTAAAATTAAAAATAATTCTAAATCAAGCAACATAATTTTCTTAACAATATCAATTCTATCAATCCCCGACAACGGTGCAAAAAACTTGATGAGTACAAATCCGTAAGCGTACAAAATCATAACACATAGTAATAAAAATATAGTCCACAGAGATTAAAAATTGAATATTGAAATACTAACTATGTTCATTTGTTTAGACACCAAAATAAAGTTTAGATTTTATAAAAACTAAAACTAAATCAAAATAAAGAAAAACTCAAATTTAGACAAACTTTAAAATCTAGGGTTCTTATTCTTAATTAGACCATTTCATAAGATTGATTAACCAACTAAGTCTTTGCTATTCCTAATTCATTTTAAAGAGATCTTAGAAACCATAGGTTTTCCTCTTAGATAAACCTATGATTAATTGGGAATTAATTAACACTAAGTTTTATGGCTCTCACTAACCTAATGCCTTTTAAATCCAATTTTAAAACACAACCTTTTAATCAATTCTAATCACTTAACTGTCTCTCAACTAATTAAGCAATTAATAGGTTATTCCCTAATCCTACAAAACCTACATCTCAATTAAGCTCTATAATATTAATTCAATCTTAGGGTGATCAAACCTAAAATAATATTAAGCACAATAATAACCAATCAATTAGAACTAACAACCTAACATTAATCACAATAGGCCCATGGTCAAATTGGAATAAGAACCCTAAAAAGGAATCTAGCCATTTATATTAAAAAGAAAAGAAAGAGATGAAGAAATAAAGAAAAAAATTCCAATCATGATGAATAATAAGAAAAGTTAATAAGAAAACTCCCTTCACCAAGGTGTAGAGAATGCTTGTTCCTCACAATCTTTAAGTCAAATCCCTATTCTAATATAAGCAAGGCATAAAACTAAAAATGTTTTGTAAAATAACAAGAAATAAAAATCCAAGAACAACCCTAAATGAAAAATAAATAGTTCTATTTATAGACCTAGTTTCCTAACTAGAAAGGTCATCTAAAACCTTTAAAACTCTATCTAATCATAAGCTTAAAAGATGAGCTTATATCTATCCAAACTTTAGCTCCAAATCCACTTCTAATAGGCTGGCTGCCACATCAACATGCACGGGTGCATAAGAAAGTGGCATGGCCATGCATTAAAATAACCCTGAATTACCCAGAGACAGACATGGGCGTGCGTGAAATCCGCATAGGCATGCAACTCCTCTGACATGGGTATGCGAATTTTTGACATAGCGTGCGCTTCTACAATTTGCTCTTCTTCAACTCAGGCATGGGCATGCATGATTTTGGCATGGGCATGTCATATGATACGAGGATAATCTTTCAATTTAATCTCCAATCTTATTTTATCTTCAAGTATTAACTCTATCTTATCTCAAATGCATCCTACAATCAAAAACTCAATAAAAATTATCTATTTAACATAAAAACAACTAAATCCTAATAATTAAAATAAAATAACAAAACTAACTAAATTAACTAAAAACTAACTAAACATGCAACTTCTAAACCTAATATGCAATAAAATAGAGTGCTTAAAATAAGTATTTTTCACAATCATCAGGATTCAAACCTAGATCCAAACACTAACATTTTCACTTGCACATATTTAATCCAACAATGCTCACACTTAGAATAATTTATCTTGTCTCTATATAATTGATACATGAAAATAGATTATGCGACTAGCATTTATAGAAAGTTTATTGCTATACAACTACTAGATATATACGAAAACTCAAATTTTTAAGTGAAGTATGTTCGCAGCATACATTTTGTATTCACAATTATGTTTTTCATATGGTAATAAAAACAACAAGAAAATTTTTTAAAAAATGATACTCTAACAGTCTTTTATTTTTCTGAAATTTGTCAATTCTAATACAATTATTTTTCTAGAAATTTCTCATTAGATTGAATTATACATGATCATTGGTAACACTCTAAAATAGCAACTATTAAGTTGAATAGTTGAGAAATAGTCAAAACTTAAAAAGTACAAATTTTAAGATCTTTTTAATCTTAAAGGAGATCATATAATAAAAAGTAGAAATCAACTCTTTTATTACCCTTTTGGTCAAATAATGCACATGCAGTGTGAAACATGTGTTATGGTATACTTCTTCTTTTCCTATGAAGTGTATGTTTAAACTAAAAAAATATATTGTACATGTGAAAGTTCAAAAATACTCAATATTAAACTTGAGACCACAGTTGTGCTTTGCTTTAATAATAGAACTCCATTTGGTATATCATGACAACTTAAATTAATTATAGGACTCGTTCACCTTTGATCATGTAGGATGGTAGTTGTTGGCTATTGGAAATTCTAGAACTCCTAAATTTGGTTTTGAAGAGTTTAGCTAGGTCATTAATTTTTTATTTTAAATAATTAATTAATAAATGATAGTATTTATAATTTGTTGCAATTCTAGTGGTACATAAAAAAGCAACATGTTTCCACATAAGCTTAGTTTTTCCACTTTAGTGTCACATCAATGTAAGTATATTTCACGCACTAATTTTTTGCGTTTTAGAAGTGAAAAAAGTCTAAAAATTGAATAGATTAAAATAAAAGTTGAGGAGTGTTATAGACCAAAAGGGTAAACTTTATGGGTGAAAAATACATTTTGGCCAATTTGTTTTCATTTCCATTATGAGTCTAAAGACTTTTTATCTTTCATTTTTCTAATTGGAATAAATGTTTAAAATTCTAGAAATTTTTGGAGTTATAAAGCTAGAAAAAAAACTATAAAATAATTGTATTTTTTAATTTAAATATATTTTATTTTAATGAATTATATATCTAATATATATGTAATTAAAAGATAAAATAAAAATAGAAAGTGGGACACATGGTAACATGCGGTGCTTATGTGTTGCTATGTATCCTATTTAAATGATATGGCTTATTCAAAAATAAATAAAATTATTTCACATGTGGCATGTTATGTTAGTATTTTGACAAATTTTTGATTGAATAATCATTTTAAAAATTTTAGGAGTCTTAAGTGATAAATTGAAAATTTAGAATGGTGGTGAGATTTGTTATATAACTTAGGAATGAATTGTGAAAATTATCTCCCTATATTTATGTTGGGGGGGATAACAACACTATAAGTCCTAAAAAAAGTTACATTTTTTCAATCAAGTCCTATAATTCAAAATTATTACAATCAAGTCCTAAAATAATTTAAAATATAAACTGTTAGTCCTATCTTCTTAAACATAACGGAATCCAATAACGTGGCAGCCAGGTAGGATTATATTGAACGACATCAGCGACCAGGCAATGCATTGTTGGCTGATCATTCTACCACGAAGGACGAGCCTCCACATCAAACTTCCACTAATAACAATTAGGGTTAGTGTTTCCTAAAAAGACATCAACGAAGAGAAAAGGACATGGAACCTTCTCTTTCGTTGTCTGTTCTTTTTTCTTTCATTGTCTACAAAAAAAACCATTATCTACATAAAGAATCAAGCTTTATCTTATTTAGAAAAGTTGGTTGTGGTCCACAGAATTAACATTAAAGTATTTGAGAGGGAACGTGTGTGGTGCTGCTATAACCAGGTATGTAAGGTTTGTTTCTTTTTCTTTTGCATTAAAAAGAATAAATGTTAGGTTTACTGTTGGGTTTAGTGTTAATCTCAATTAATGGAGATGATTTTTTGGTAATGATTTGTTAATGACTTTTTTTATACAAACATGATTTAGACATTAGGGTATATTTTGATAGGTTACTAATTTGCTAAATTATTATAGTTTTATAGGTTGGTAGAGTACTTATTACAATGGATGCATGTTTGGTTTGGCACTTTTGAGGTAGACTAGTGAATAACATTTATGAAGGAGGGGATGACTTCTGTCAGATAGTGGACACTGATCGTTTGGGGTATTGGTGCTTAGTAGATTATGCTAAGGAAACACTGAAGCAGATAGGATCGTTTAAAATATACTTTAGGAATTTAGATAAGGGAGATTTGCAGATTGTGTATGATGATGCAATAACTTATTTGTTGTTGTCTGAGTTGAATAAGAGAAAGGAAGTAGATATATATGTTGTCAAGGATAATAGTTCAGAAGGTGCAAGTGGGTCCCGGTCACAGGGTGACAGTGTAAATGACTGTTGAAACTTTAAAGACTTTTTGAATGATATAGAGATAAATGAATTAGATGAACATGGTGAAGTTGGTAAGGTAGGTGTAACTGAATTAAATGAAATTTAAGGTCAGTTAGATAGTGAATTAAATGGTGATAAGTTTCAGTTAGATGAAGAAGTTAGTGATACAGAAGAAGAGTTTATTGAGGTCAATGAAGAGTACTTATCTAATGGTGATGACCCAGAGCTACATGAAGCTAGGGAGAATTTGAAAACTTAGACAAAGGAAAGTATGTGGATGTAGGTGCTGAAACAAACTTGAATGGGACTAATGATGCAAGAACTGAGCAAACTTTTAATGCAAAAAATGAAGATGCAGGGTATGAGACTGAATACATTGAATCATCTGATTGTAGCTTTGTAGAAAGTGATAAAGAAAAAGCATTAACAGGTGGCAGGAAAAAGAAAACCTTTCCAGCATACAATCCAAGATGCATCAGGTTGTCTTTACACCTGGTATGACATTTGAAGGAGCAACTCAATTTAAAGAAGCATTGAGTAGGTACTTAATATTTGAAAGGGTAGATTTGAAGTTCACTAAAAACACTCAAGGCTATATTAGGATGAGATGCAAGAAGCCTAAATTTCCATGGTATATTTCAGGTGCCAAAGATAGTAAAACTGGTGTATTTTAGGTTATAGCATACACTGAGGAGCACAACTACAACTCTATGAATAAGTGCAGTAGATTTACCCATAAGAAGCTTGCTGATTTTCTTTTGGATAAGTTTCCAAGCATGCCAACATTAAAGGTACATGAATTGTAAGAGATGGTGAAAAAGGATATGAAGTTGGGGGTGAACCCAGTGCAATGTTGAAGAGCAAAGGGGATTATTTATAAGAAGTTGAAAGGTAATGCTGTTGATGAATTTGCTAAATTGTGGAGATATGTTTTGGAGATTAGGAGAGCACATAAAGGAAATATAGCTTTATTAGAGACGAATGATGATGACAGTTTCAAGAGAATATATATTTCTTTTGATGCATGTAAGAGAGGGTTTTTAGCAGGCTGTAGAAGAGTTGTGGGATTGGATGGTGCATTTTTAAAGGGTGTGGTGAAGGGTGAAGTCTTAACAGCTGTTGGGAGAGATGGAAATAATCAAATGTTTCTAATTGCTTGGAGAGTTATGAATGTGGAGAATAACGATAATTAGAAGTGGTTTATTCAGATATTGCAAATGGATATTGGCATTGGAAGGGGAGCAGGTTGGACATTTGTTTCTAATCAATGCAAGGTTATTCATTTGTTCAATCTTTTTAAGTTTAATGCCATTTTTTTATCACTTGTTTGTTATCACATGTGTTATCACTTGTTTGTTTCTGATATGTTAATCTGTTATAACTTATTTTGTTATCACATGTTTTAGTTATAACCAATTATTTCATGTTATTTTTGAAGTTCTGTTGCTTCTTGCTTTATGTTTTATTTCTTGGATTACAAATTTATCTCATGGTCAATTATGTTTTAATACAATAGGATATAGTTATTCAAAGGCACTTTTTATGTCGAATTCAAAAGGAATAAACAGACAATGATACTTTGAATTATACAAAATGCAGTTTTCAAACTCTAACTAATCACCATTTTAACTTGCATTTGCAATTGAAATAGCTTAGAGATTTTATTTTTGTACAGATAAAAATAAAGAGGACCAACTTAGAGATTTTTTTTTTGTAGAGATAAAATCAAAGAGGTAAGATTTTGAAATTGTAGGGAATTATTTGAGTTTTTCTGGTGGCCATATAATGATTTTTAGCAATTTATAAGTTTTACATCAGAATTAGTCACTTAATATACTGTAGGCTTGCCTTAAAAAAAAAGTTTACAGCTTGCCAAGAATCACATAATGTTATCTGAACTAAGCCAAGCCACAAAACTGTTCCTGGTGTTTAAAAAAAACCTAATTATATGGGTAGATCTACAACAACTCTTGATGAATGGACAATTAAACTTTAGTACTTGTTATTGACATTATTTATGATTTGTCAATGCTATTCTATTTCTTTTCTTCATTATTGTTTTCATGCCAGAGATTTGGCTCTTGTGAATGTTTTAAAAAGGGCTTCACATTTTCTATATGTTGATGTTTCAAGAAAAGGCCTTCAAAAAGTAGTTGGCACATGTTTAGTTATAACCAATTGTTTCATGTTATTTTGAAGGGTTTGATGTCAGCAATATATGAATTATGCCCTGATTTTGAGAGAAGATGGTGTGCCAGACGTTGGTTTTGTAACTGGAGAAAGAATCACAGAGGAAAAGGCCTTGAGAAACAATACTGGATATATGTGAAAGCTAACAACAATGAAGATTTCAAGCTTCAAATGGCATCAATGTTAGATATATCACAGAAGACACATGATGACATGATGAAATGCAATCCTCAGTTCTGGTACAGGGCATTCTTTCAAATAGAGACACAATGTGAGTTGACTGATAATAATTTGTGTAAGGCTTTCAATGATAGGATAGTTTGTGCAAGGATAAAATATATATATTCATGTCTTGAAGATATAAGAAAACTGGTCATGAAAAGGTTATAGTTTAATAGAGATATTACAAGAAAGTGGGTTAGGGATTTAGGACCTAGGATCAGGAGAAAGCAACATTACAACAAAGAGGAGAGTTTGAAATGCTCTATATTGTGGAATGGATCTGCTGGTTATGGAGTTGCACATTACAATGACACATATGTAGTTAATCTGGAAAATAGAACTTGTGTATATGGCTATTAGAAGCTGTATGGAATCCCATATTTTCATGCTATTTGTGCCATTATTGATAGGCAAGAGCAACCTGAAGATTATGTTTGTGATTGTATTCAAAATAAACATATTTGAGGGCTTACAGTTTCATGATGAGCACATTAAATGGTGAAAAATTCTGGCCTACAACTACTGAGCCACCAACAAAACCACCTCCATTTAAGAAGATGCGAGGTAGACCTAAAGTCAATCGAATAAAAGATGAGTTTGAAGTTGGCAACAATGGGAGGTTGATCAAAAAAGGAAGAAAAATGACTTGTCAATACTATTTTGGGAAGGATCACAATAGAGCAACCTGTCCAATTAGAAAAAAACTAGAGAAAGAACAACTCAGAGTTGGAGGGGAAAGACCACATAAGCTATAGGTATCTTACTTAACTTTTATTTAGTTATTCAATTTTTTATTAAATTCTTACTCATGAAGTGTTGGTCATTCAATTACAGGTTAAAAAGAAGACCTGCACTCCTGATGTTATGCCTGAATAGAGAAGCAATATGGATAGTGCATCAGCTGATGGTTATGAAAGGACATCTCAGTCCATTGGCAAGCACAATAGATCCCCATGTGAGGCCAATAAATGCAGGTCTTAACCTCTTCCACAAAGCAGGTTTGAACCAATTACACACAGCAGGGCTCAAGTTTAAGATAAGGTAAAAAATTGCTGGTACTAGTCTTTCTTTTTAGTGTTGCATGTGGGATATAGTTAGTAATGTATTTTGTTTATTTATGATGCATTAGTGGGATTGGTGTACAATAATGGTGGATTTTTTAGGTTAAAGGGAAAGAAAAAGATTGTTAGTACTAGTCCCAACTCAAGGACTACAAGAAGTAAGACAAAGGTCAAAAAAGATATGTTTGTTAGGCAACTGAGGTCTAGGGGTATAGTTATTCAAGAGAGAAGGCAATTTAGTAAAGAAGCTACCTCAAGCGGTAGGTTGAAAATGGGAGGTCAACAATCAAAAAGAAAGTCAAGTTCAGAGCCGTACAAATCCATTGATAATCTGTCAAACATAGGAAACAAAAGGAAGAAACCTGTAGGAGTTGGAATATACACTCTACATAATACGAACTCTGCCATCATAAATGTAAGCTTTTATGTTATTTTTTGGCAAAGGCATGATTAATATTCACTATTATTGTGTGATAAATTTGTATGGATATTGACTATAGTTCATCATTTGTTTTAAGGTATTGGTTTTTTATTGTGAATGTGATTTATGTTACATCCTGAAACTAGAAGTGCAAATGTCATCAGTTATGGCTCATTTGCACGTTCTAATGACAGTGCAATTATACGTTAAAGAGGGCAACTTGTAACTTGTCGTAGTGCAATAGAAGCTTAAGCTGGTGTGTCTAGTGCCAGTGTTACTACTCCACAACCAACTACAAGTGCCAGTGTGCCATTCCAGTCATTCCAACACATTAATATGCCAGAACCAGAGTCTCAGCCATTTTTTCAGACACAGGAATCTCAGGCTAAAAAGAAGACCAACAATGTTTAGGAAAATTGGGATAGTATTTTGTCTTTTTATATAATGCCATTGTTAGCCATTGGAGTTGGAGGTTTAATGCCATTTTGTATAATGCCAAAATATTGGAGGTTGATGGAACAAAGCCTTTTTTTGTTAGGCAGAAAATGATGGAGAAAGTTATTGATGTATTTATTTTGATTTAATTATATTTCGAATGTTAAACTAAAAAAAAAAAGCATATTAAAGACTTTGTTTTGTTCAAAGTTATTTTTAAAAGCATATTAATCAGTACGAAGAGAACTTTGTTCCCTTAAAAAGAGCAACAATAACCTAGATGGCTGGTGACATGTTAATTAGTGAAAATCTGACATGGATGTCCTTCAATTGTGGGGACGATGTGGCAAAAGGCATGTTACATGGCTGGTGACATGTTAATATCAAGTGCATGATGTCTGCCACATTATGATCTACAGTTACATTTGACGATTCAGGACTAACGGTTTGTGTTTTAAATTGTTTTAGGACTCGATTGTAATGATTTTGAATTATAGGACTTGATTGAAAAAACGTAACTTCTTTTAGGACTTACAGTGTTGTTATCCCTTATGTTGGGTGTCCAAACATTTTCAATTCAATAATTTGGTGTTTTAATATTTTTTTATGACAATTGGGTGTATGAACTTGTAAATAAATTACAATTTGATATATATTTAGCATGTAATTTCCAAGTAGCTAGTTAATCAACATTTATTTTTTAAATTTTTAAAATTTGTAAAGGGTTATGGGTCAATTTAAACCCCAATTATACTTTGAAGTTGGCATTAGACCTTCAAAATTATTTTTGTTTAAAAGTAGCCTTGAACATTTAAAAAAAAAATTAAAATCAAGCCCTATAAGTTAAAGAAAAATTTAATTCTAATGATTACTAATGAAAAATTATTTGACTAACAAATTAAAATGATGAATTTTAAAAAAAAATATATATCACTTCATTGTAAAGTTTTTAAAATTATTAAGCCTATAGAAAAATTTTTAATAGGTTTAAAAATGTTTAAAAAATTTAAAAAGGGATGACAACAATTCTAGTTTTAAAAATTATAGGTTTTTATAATTAAATGTTGTATATTAACAACTAAGTTTAGTAAATAATTAAAAAATTAACCGTTAGTCATATCTCATTAATAGTAATGGAATAGGTGTATGTAGCATTATTTTTGTTGACATGGGTTATGAGTTATTGTAGCACCCTCAAGTACCACATACACATGTACCCAATTAATACATAAAATATGGCATGATAAAATTTTTCTCAAAAGATATTCATATATATACATAAATTCTTGTTCGATACATTGAAAATACTTAATACATATACTACATAATATTGAAAATATACACATGAACTCAATTCCAAAATTATCTCTAATGTCAAAATGGTGAATGCTCATAAGAATGGAGATGTTGACACCAAGCTTGCTTTGACCCACCTGAGCTTCCAAGGAAGACACCTTCAAGCTCTATCAAACACGTATCACAAGCTAGTCTAACTATTTGAGTTCTGAAAACCACAATTGCAAAGGAATGAGCTTGCAACTTAATAAGCAATTATTAAGATAAGCATACATATAATTCTCCTCAAGAACTAATTAAGAAAAATTATATAATTAACTTGCTTCACAACAAACTATAAGAAAATAGCATAGTCATTAAGTCAATCTCATGTTAAAAGTTCACTAGAGTGTATTAGAATGAAGTTCGATGCGCAAAATTTCAAAATAAAAAAAGCAAATTAGGGAGGAGGCGTGCTGAGTTGGGACAGCAACCTTCGGTGCCGACTCGACCTTTGGTGCCAAGTCGTGCCTACCTTGGTGCCGACTTGGGCTGGCATGCCGAGTCGTGCCATTCCACCCGAGCCAGGCCAAAACTCGTGCCGACGTGCCGAGTCAGGACAGAGGTACCTTGTGTGTGCCGAGTTGTCTGGCTCCTTAGGCATTCCTTCTTTACACATCTCCTCTCTCACACGACTGTATTTAAAACCACATGGCCATGTTCAATAACATATGCAACATCCAAAATACCACAAAACATAATCCAAACAATCAACATTAATTGTTGGTGTCACAATACATCAAGTTACATCGTTCCAAGCAAACCAAAATATAATACTCACATTCAATTCATATTCAACATATGTGTATTTATAATGTAACAATGCATGATTATGCAAGTTAGTATCTGGCCGGAGTTCTCAACACACATCACACACATTTCACAAAAAGCTAACTTTTTCTTTTTTATATTTTTCACATACAAGTGGCCATTCCTGACACTCTCTGCCCAGCTCAGTCTCAGATTTTACACGTTTATATATCTCACACGAATGGCCACATCTGAGACTCTCTGTCTAGCTCAGTCTCAGATTCATTTTCAGTGGAGGCTCTCTACCCAGCTCAGTCTCCACACTCATATATTTTCCTCACATCAATCATTATGCATATATTTTATCATTCTTACAATATTATTTATATCACCATACCACATCAAGTGGCTTGCACACAAAGGTGCCAATATTCGCAATTCACCATATCACATGCTCAATTGACCATTCAATAGTATTACAACAATATACACATATATTAATCATTCTTTCTCACATCAATATAATCATATATTCATCATTCTTGCCACTTCAATGGCATCACAAATCAACATATTTAAAAAACTATAGTTACTTGAAAATCAATATATGTAAGCATTATGTTAATAATTACTTACCTCTAAGCTTTCAACTCCTTCAAGAAGAAAAGCTCCTCCTATTGAGTAGGGTCTCCTCGACCTCTTCTAACTCCTATACACATTCATACATCAAATTCAATAAACAAACATAGCAATTTATCCTAAACTCACAAAATGCTACTAAATTCCCAAAAAGTCAATATGACCTAAAGAGGCACATATAAGTCCAATAACCCCTAAATTTCTATTGAAGCTAGGGTTATGAATTTACTACTAACTGCAACTGGAATTACTCAATTCGGATAACTATGGAATTAATTATGGATTTTTTATGCAAATCGAGTAAAATAAGGCTGACAGCAAGAGCAAGAAAATGTCAAGCCCTGACAGACAACCTTAACACCAAAATCAGCTCAGGATCAAAATAAAAAAGTTATAGAGAACTCCTTAACTTTCTAGAGCATCAAAATTTGCTCAATTTGAAGTTCTAAAACTCTAGATATCACTGTATAACTAACACACTAGAAAATTCACAAACTAACCTATATACTACTGCTGTCATGTTTGATTTTTGAAGTTCATGATATTCTTCAAAATTATATATACATCCAATAATCACCAAATTCATACAAATTCTACATATATGAGTCTATTTTTATTATCAACTAAAATCATACCATTAGCACATGTAGAGAATTAATTATGGATTTTTGAATCTATTCAGGAAGAATAGGGCATTAGCATGAGTAATAAAATGTCTGGCCTTATTCAACTCTCCTAACAGCAGATTCAGTTTAAGCACAAAATATAAACATTTTAGAAGACTCTCTGAAATTTCCAGAGAGTGAGTCCAACCATGCTCAATTCAGAGCTTTATAGCTCAAGTTATGACCAAAAAAATGAGACTGAAAAACAAAGGAGCAGGACCTGAATTTAACCAACAACCAAATTTAACTTGAATAAATTAAAAATACAAAAAAAGCTTACCAATTAAAGCTTCAATGAATTGAGCATTTCTAATGCCTTCCAATTGCTAGCTAGATTAAGATCACAAACTCTCCAAAAATCACTCAAAAAATCACTCTCTTCTCTATACCAATTCTCTACACATAACACACACATATGTACACATAAATTCACACCCAATCAAAACCTTCCATTTGTGCACATAATTATCCAAGTAAATTGCCTTCCTAAAGTCTCCTATAATAATTATATATTTATCACTTAATTATCAATAATAATAATAAAACTAGATAATTATAACCAAATATCCTCACAATTCTTCCTAAACTCCTTAATGAAATGGGTATATTACACAATACCCTACAACTTTCTATTGTGACAATTAACTCCAAACTCATCTTACAATTTAGTCTCTCTCTACAACTTATACCTATTCTCAAACTTAAATAAAGTCTACTAACTCTTATGCATAAAATACAATACGTACGTCATACGCATGTATGCTAAAGGGCAGGTGTTACATTTCTCCCCCCCCCCCCCCTTAAAGAAAATTTTATCCTCAAAATTTTATAACTCACTATATTCTAGAAAAAGATATAAATTTTTCTACTTCATTGGTTCTTCTACTTCCCATATTACTTCTTTAGGTGAATGATGACTTCACTTCACCTTTACTGTTGGAATCCCTTTATTCCTCAATCACTTATCATAAACATTCATATTTATAAAGCATATATTAATCTCACATGGTATTTAATTAGTAATTCACTTGTAGCATATCCATACCATCATCAACATTTCATAACATAACCCATAGACTATAACTCATCCATTGCAAACTAGACTTTATCATAAGAACCTAACGACAAAAGAACAATTTATGAGGAATCTACCGAAAATTCGGCAGAACCTCCCCTAAAATATAGATATCTCCCTACTAAAGTAGGTCCAATCCTGTAATAAAAATAACTATACTTTTATAAACAATCTCAATTGGGCTCGGTTATCCACCACACTATAATTACATATTGTCCCACTTATCTCGGACTAAATTTTCCTTTCCTTCAAAATCTTAAAATTCCATTTTTATCCTTTTTAAAGCTATACAAACTTCCCCACACTCAAATGAGACTCAAACCAACTCAGAGACACTCTAAAAAAATGCTTAACATTATCAATTCAATTCAAAAACACAAGCTAAAAATATATTTATATCAACACAACATTAAATATTCGTATAGTCACCTTTTGTGATACATTTAGTATTCATAATCAACTCACATATAAAGGATTATATATATTTAAATATGTGCATTTGCAATTCATCATCTCCAAAACCCACAATTATCAATTCCATATAAGAAAAGTATAAATATAATCAATAAGCAATCGAGTACATATCACACGAATCTCAATGCTCAATATTTTATTAAATGCTTGCATTCATCTCAAAAATAAGGATAACATCTCACAATAATTCACATAAATGCAAAAATTCACACTTTTACATCTCATTCTCATTGTTTGGTATCACTTGCCTTGTTGATGGATATTTAGCCAATCAATTTATCAATATTTACTCCCAACATAACGTCATTTATATCTAATATCATCACACAAGGATATTGAACAAGTAGAATTCACACATTTCCTTTGTTATCAATGTGAGTCTATATCATTTATATGCATTCTTATTACTGATAATATATATGCAATACTAAGTCCACAATATACTCACTTAGTATTTCACACAAGCATTATTGTTCACATACAATTCTTAATATATCAATTCCTAAATAAAATTAATATTCTATTAACAATGCTACCATTTCCTTACATCTCATCCATTATATCTAATAACTACTTACCAAAATACTTTCCACCTCAACAAGTGAGAGTTCTACTTGTTGTTTATTACACTCTAATTCATCTAATTCAATTACTATCGAAGAGTCTTGCTCATTGATAATTTAGGCGCGTCTGGTGTACCAATCAATTCGAACGACATAATCATAAATTCATACCATCCATTTCCAATTTTGTATACCATATTTGAAAATAAAATATTTTATCATTCAAAATTGCCAATATCTTTGTTTTAAATCTATCTTCAAAAATACTATTGCATCTCTCAATTAATCAAGCAACCTTTTATTTCTCAATTACGGATAATTATTC
Source organism: Macaranga tanarius (assembly GCA_949673435.1). Classification (NCBI taxonomy): domain Eukaryota; kingdom Viridiplantae; phylum Streptophyta; class Magnoliopsida; order Malpighiales; family Euphorbiaceae; genus Macaranga; species Macaranga tanarius. The sequence continues at coordinate 15,031 of CATIWO010045837.1, forward strand.
TTCATTAAGATATTATTCGATTATCTGTAATTATTACCTAACCTCATACTACTATCCTTTCCTCTTATAGATTGAATTGATGCTCTTCATGATGCATTATTCCCTCTACCAATCTACCTTTATAAATTCTTCAACCTCCATTGATGTGTACAAAGTAATTAATATGGATACAGCATTTGGAATAATTTCATTTTAAATCTATTCTTCGGTGCAAAAGTAATTCTGATATTTCATCTATAACACATTAGAAAATTCTCTAATTATTAGTACATTCATTACCCTTGAACTAATCTTTATCAATTCCTTAGTATCTGGTAAATAAGCTTTATGCCCATCTCAATCCATATGGAAAGCAATTATAGTTAAACTTAAATAAACATGCACAGTTTTCATTTACCTACCATCAACATATAGTCTCATGTCATCATCTTTCCTTGTTAAGCTAAAATAACACCCCTATAGCGAATGACTCACTTTTCTAAATTTTTTTTTTACCTCTTTAACTCTCTTGACATTATTCTGCATGGTGCCATTAATTTTAAAAGCCACCCTTAAAGTAATCTAAATTCAAAATTTATTTCTAAGAATAATCTTAATAATTCTCTTTAGATACAAATTAGAAAATTCTTCAGTTACAAATTCTCCTATTACCCTTGAATCAACTTTCATTGAATCACAATATCATCTAAATAACTTTTTACTCATCTTCAATCATAGATTATATTATTATAGCTGAAATCCAAGTAGCATGCACAATCTCTCTTTTAATCACTGTCTCTATCTCCAAATATCTATACCCACCTACTTTATATACCAATCTATGATGATACTATAATTTCATACCTAATTAATTCCTGACATAATACTATGCTTCTTCCTAATTCAATGACTATTGTAGTCTGCATATTATTCATATTGTTGTACTATCTTAAAATAAAATCACATTACCAAATTTACTATCACAACATTCCAGCATGTATTGAAATACATATACTATGTCCTTAATAATGCAAATATGCCATATATACGTAATGCATACTCATATAAATGATCATCAAGTCTAATTTGTGTTGCAATACTAATTTATTTTTCCTTACTCTCTTAGCTTCCACTTGGTTTATTACTGATTTGGAATATTTATTTTCTTGTACAACTCTGTTTAATTAGCTAAAATCTTTCAACAATTTTCTGTAATGAACAATCTCTAAAGAAATGCCCTCGCTTACTATACTAGTAGCAGACATCAAGTCTAAGACCCTAATAATTTTTCTGGATGAATTCTATCACAACTATTACATATTGAAGCTGATGAACTACTCATAAATTTATTAGTGCCCTTTTCGACCTTTAAGTCTTTTATATTCTCTGTTATATGTTTCTTAATCGCGCAATGCAGTTTTTACTAAATCTCCATTAATTTATGGTTTAATTATCCTTCTTTCTCTCGGATCTCTAAATTCAATCCTTTCTCAAGTCTTCTTTGTTTTAACTCATCAGTTGTTATCTTTTTAGGAATATACTTTGATAATCTCTTAAATTGCACCTAATAATTAGCCATAATAAATCATTTTTCCTTAACTTTTAGAATTCAATCTTCTTTCTATCTATGTATGCCTCTGAAATATATCTCTCCATAAATGCTTTAAAAGAAAAGTCTATTCACATTATAATCATCAATACATATTCACTTCCTAGTATTGTCTTCCACCAGCCTAGAGCATCTTGCTCAAACAATGACATTGCATAACTAATTCTCTTTGCATTAGTATAATTAATTTAATCTAGAATTCTTTTCATATTTTATGATCATCCTTTGCTATAGGGAAATTACTAAGACTTTAAAAACCTTTTCACCTTGTTCTCTCATTTTTCATAGTTCTCATCAACGGTGCTATCTACTTGCTTTTGACTCATTATTCTCATCTTTTAATCAATTCACTAATATACAAGAACATACATCTTATGGAGGGATTATAAATAGAAATTTATTCAAGCTCATATAAAGCATACATATGTATTTATCCATAAATTAACTCTAATGACTCATTTGGACCAATGGGTTGAGCTTGGTGTCCTTCCATCCTGACATGTGTAACGCACATCAACTATATGTCATTTATGACTTATGCATGATATGTCATAAATGCATCATGTTCTTATGCCACTCTAATACCACTTAATGTAGCACCCTCAAGTACCACATATACATGTACCCAATCAATACACAAAATATGGCATGACAAAAATTTTCTCAAAAGATATTCATATATATACATAAATTCCTGTTCGATACATTAAAAATACTTAATACATATACTACATAATGCTGAAAATATACACATGAACTCAATTACAAAATTATCTCTAATGTCAAAATAGTGAATGCTAATTAGAATGGAGATGTCAACACCAAGCTTGATGTGACCCACCTGAGCTTCTAAGGAAGACACCCTCAAGCTCTATCAAATACGTACCACAAGCTAGTCTAACTATCTGAGTTCTGAAAACTACTATTACAAAAGAATGAGCTTGCGACATAATAAGCAATTATTAAGATAAGCATACATATAATTCTCCTCAAGAACTAATTAAGGAAAATTATATAATTAACTTACTTCACAATAAACTATAAGAAAATAGCATAGTCATTAAGTTAATCTCATATTAAAAGTTCACTGGAGTGTATTAGAATGAAGTTCGGTACTCAAAATTTCAAAAGAAGCAAACTAGGGAAAGGAGGTGTGCCGAGTCGAGACAGCAACCTTCGGTGCCGAGTCATGCCTACCTTGGTGTCGACTCGGGCTGGCGTGCTTAGTCATGCCATTCTACCCGAGCCAGGCTAAGACTCATGCCGGTGTACCGAGTCAGGACAGAGGCACCTTGTGCCGACTCTCACTCGACTCAAAACGGTGTGTCGAGTTATCTAACTCCTTAGGCATTCCTTCTTTATACGTCTCCTCTCTCACACGGCTGCATTTAAAACCACATGGTTGTGTTCAATAACCTGTGCAACATCCAAAATACCACAAAACGTAATCCAAACACCCAACATCAATCGTTAGTGTCATAATACATTAAGTTACATCATTCCAAGCAAACCACAACATAATCCTCACATTCAATTTACATTCAACATATGTGTAAATATTATGCAACAATGCATGTTTATGCAAGTTAGTATCCAACCGGAGTTCTCAACATATGTCACACACGTTTCAGACAAAGCTCACTTTTCTTTTTCATATTTTTCATATACAAGTGGCCATTCCTGAGACTCTCTATCCAGCTCAGTCTCAGATCTCACACGTTTATATATCTCACATAAATGGCCACATCTGAGACTCTCTGCCCAGCTCAGTCTCATACTCATTTTCAGTGGAGGCTCTCTGCCCAGCTCAGTATCCACACTCACACGTTTTCCTCGCATCCCTCACATCAATCATTATGCATATATTTTGTCATTCTCACAACATTATTTATATCACCATACCACATTAAATGGCTTACACACAAAGGTGCCAATATTCGCAATTCCCCACATCACATGCTCAATTGACCATTCAATGGTCTCACAACAATATATACATATATTAATCATTCTTTCTCACATCAATATAATCACATATTCATCATTCTTGCCACTTTAATGGCATACATAAATCAACATAGTTAAATAACTATAGTTACTTGAAAATTAATATATGTAAGCATTATATTAATAATTACTTACCTCCAAGCTTTCAACTTCTTTAAGAAAAAAGCTCTCCTATTGAGTAGGGTCTCCTCGACCTCTCCCAACTCCTATACACATTCATACATTAAACTCAACAACAAACATAGTAATTCATCCTAAACTCACAAAATACTACTAAATGCCCAAAAAGTCAATATGACCTAAAGAGGCACACACAAGTCCAATAACCTCCAAATTTCTATTGAAGCTAGGGTTATGAATTTAATACCAATTCCAACTAGAATTACTCAATTCAAACAACTATGGAATTAATTATGGATTTTTGATACAAATCGGGAAAAATAGGGCTGACACTAAGAGCAAGAAAATGTCGAGCCCTGCCAAACAACTTTAACACCAAAATCAACACAGGGTCAAAACACAAAAGTTATAGAGGACTCCTTAAAGTTTCCAGAGTATCAAACCTTGCTCAATTTGGAGTTCTAAAACTCTAGATATCACCGTATAACCAACATACTAGAAAATTCACAAACCAACCTATATACTACTGTTGTCATGTTTGATTCATGAAGCTCATGATACTTTTAAAAATTATAGACACATTTAATAATCACCAAATTTATAAAAACTCTACATATATGAGTCTACTTTCATTTTCAATTGAAATCATACCATTAGTACATATAGAGAATTAATTATGGATTTTTGAATCCATTCGGGTAGAACAGGACATTAGCATGAGTAATAAAATGTCTGGCCTTATTCGACCATCCTAACAGCAGATTCACTTTAAGCATAAAACATAAATATTTTAGAGGACTCTCTGAAGTTTCCAGATAGTCCAACCATACTCAATTCAGATCTCTATAGCTCAAGTTATGACTAAAAATAATGAGACTGAAAAACAAAGGAGCAGGACCCGAATTTAACCAACAACCAAATTCAACTTGAATCAATTAAAAATACAAGAAAAGCTTACCAATTAAAGCTTCAATGAATTAAGGACTTCTAATGCCTCCTAATTGCTAGCTAGAGCAAGATCACAAACTCTCCTAAAATCACTCAAAAACTAACTTTCTTCTCTATACCAATTCTCTACACATAACACACAAATTCACACCTAATCGAAACCTTCCATTTATGCACATAATTAGCCAAGTAAATTGTCTTCCTAAAGTCTCCTATAATAATTATATATTTATCACTTAATTACCAATAATAATAATAATAATAATAATAATAATACTAGATAATTATAACCAAATATCCTCACAATTCTTCCTAAGCTCCCTAATGAAATGGGTATAATACACAATACGCTACAACTTTCTATTCTGACAATTAACTCCAAACTTATATTACTATTTAGTCCCTCTCTACAACTTATACCTATTCTCAAACTTAAATAAAGTCTACTAACTCTTATGCATAAAATGTAATACGTACGTCATACGTATGTATGCTAAAGGGCGGGTGTTACAGTTATCAACATATGGACTGGCAACTTTCATGTCCACCTCCACATTACCACTTGATGCCATATTGAATCTCTGCTACTCTAAGTTCTTCTAGAGTTTTAGTAAAATCTCTTTTTATTCATCCTTTATAGCAACTACAAATTTGCTCAAATCTCACATCAAAAATCATTTTTGTTTTTTTGTTCTTTAATTCAAAGTCTAAAACTTTAACTCAATTTTATAGCTTTTATTTTCTATTTCTTTAAGGATTGGTGTAATCTTGAAAAATCAAAGAGGGTGAAGGAATTTTGATGTAGGGAATATGATGAATGAATTAAGGAGGCCAAGGTAAATGTAACACATGGAAATGCAAAGCCCCAAAGGGGGTGAACATGGATTTTTTATGATTAAAGAGAAAATTAAAAATTAAGAGAAAAATAAAAGAGTTAAAGTGGAAGAGAAGAAGACATGAGTATCTAAAGTGGTTTAGATTCTCAATAATCCTACTTCATTACTTAACTTATCTCTAAGTTAAGATTTTAAAATTCTAATCAATTGATCACAAATTACACAAGTGTTTTTTAAGGCTCAACACTAACCTTTACAATCACAATAAGAGTTTTGACTTAGGCTCATTGTTTTACCTATAACCTTTTAAGGCTTATGCTTAAACCTTAGTTGACTCAAATTCTCACTACCCCTTTTCTTAACCCAAAGAAAGTGTAGAAGGGGAATTCCTGTCAACTATAATACCCCTCAACTCTCATAAGAGTTGTATACATAAATTCAACAAGAGTTTTTTTAAAACAATTTGAAAGATGAAAATTACAAAGCTTTAATGAGCATAATGATTTCTCTCAACAAATTAACCAACCTCTCAAATGCAATATCAAGATATATATATATATACTGTGGAAGTGAAAACTAGCTGTTATGAATGACAACATTGAGCTCTATTCTTTCTCTTCTTCATTAAATGCAATTTCAATTTTTTATAGCTCGAAGGAGTGCCCATGGTCGTGACTTTTGAAAAACTTGTTGTTAGAGCTTGATCTAACTGTTACAAGAAGACTTAAATTCAAATTATGAATTTGAGTCTAATTTAGGTTTTGACTCAAATTAAAATCCGAATTCAGCTCGCTTTGGATAAGAAATTATATGGTCTTTACCAATCTTATTATGAATTCTATTTCTCTAAAAAATAAGACTAGTCTTCTCTTCAAGAAAAATTAACTTTGATTTGGATAATGGGTTAGGACAAAGAGGTTTGAGGTCAGCAGTAGAGTGGGCAGAGTCAATTATAATCTCCTAAATTTATTTGGAGACATTTGGGATTGTTATGGTGCTTTTACTGATATCAAACTTGAATTTTATTGATTGTGGAGTGAGATAATGAAATAGTTTTTGTTAGTTTTGTTGAGTTCTTGTTGTTGAGTGTTGTTGTTGTTGAGATAGTTCTTGTTAGTTTTATTGCGTCTTGAAGTTAACTAGAGAGAGATAACGAAAAGAATAAGAACTCTATAGCTACTCCTACGTATACCAAGAACTACCTATAAACAAACCATAGATTTATGCTCTTTTTGATAGTTGATCATTCAAGAATGAATAATTTAACATTCTTCCTCTCTTATTTCTTCTTCTACTTATTGATTGTTTCTTTATGCCATTTAAAGTTAAAGCTCCAAACTTTGTCATATAAAACAGAAGGAAAAAAGGAAGAAAAAAATTTAATAGGTTAGTAAAAATTCTATATGTCATGAGTGCTGACGTGGATAGATGACATGAAAGGTATCAATTCATGTCTCAATGACTCAAATTCTACGTAGGTGAATATATTGCCACATGTGCATCTTCTATTAAACTTAATGGGATATGACTAACGGCTAATTTTTTAGTTACATACTAAATTCGATTATTATTAATTAAATATTCAAGATTTTTTTTGAACATAAATATTCAAGATTTAATTGTAAAAATACTATAACTTTTAGGACTGTAATGTTTGTTATCCTTTTTATAAACTTTACAATTAAGTAATACATATTTTAAACACATTTTTCATCAGTTCTATTTGTTAGTGGAAATAGTTTTTCATTAATCAACTACTACTATTAAATTTTTCTTCAACTTATAGGACTTAATCTACTTTTAAAAGAAAAATGTATATAAAATAAACTTACGGATAAATATAGCTCATAAACTATGTAAATTTTAGTAGACAATCTCGAATTTTTATGTGTTTGACTTTTTAATTAAATCAATTTGACCCGTCATAAATCACAATTAAATGAGCAAATTGATTTGAATATGATAATATTAGTTAACCAGCAATGTGAAAGTAATTTGGTAAATACACCAAATTTTATAATTTATTTACATATTCACAACATTCATTTTTAAAAAAGGAACATTGTAGGCGGCGGGGTTCATCACGCGCCTAAGTGTCCAGCGACCAGGGTACTATGCGGGCTCAGGGCCCACTAGCAGTACAACTTGGGCCTTTTTACAGGCTTTGGTTGGAGAATGGAGTTGCCACCCGGGTGAAATCCGGGACACTTTTACAGCAACTGGATCCCACGGAGGGAGCCCAGCAGCCGTCCTCAGAGATTGGGTTCGGAAAATGGGTATGGGCTTTAGAATGGCCCACCCGACCTTGCGATCAGCCTCCGTTTGTATTTTAAATTTTATTATTTTTAATTATTTAATTATTCCTTTAATTACATGCGAATAGTGATTTAATCCAAACAATTTCCAAATTTTACAATTAAGTCCAAGTTTGATTATTAAGTCCATTTTCAAGCAATTGGGTCCATAATTAATACATTCATACACCATAAATCCGATAATCCAAAATAAAACACCTAATATTAAAAGTACACACAAAAAAAGGAGAGAGGAGAAATGAGTTACAACCCTTTTACATGCAGAATAAATAAAAATAAACAACAAATTAAATAAATAAAAATAGCTCGTGGGCTATCTAATATGTAAGCCTGCAACATAAATTAAGAATTAAATTTCTCAAAAATAAACAACCTACAAAAAGATAAAAAAAAGTTAGTACAAAATAAAAAAATAATAATAAATAAAATTCTAATTTAATTAATTATAAGAAAAAAATTAAATCTAAAATTAATTAAAAATACTTCACAATAACAAATAACCTAATTAAATAAACAAATAATTATTTAATTAATTATACATCATGCATGCCTAATTAATAAAATCACCAAAAAAACACAATAAAGTATTATACAAAATAAACAAGCCAAAAATAAATAATTATCAAATAGACAACAAATACATAAACAAACAAAAAGAAACAAGTAAAACAAGTGAATGAATAAATAAAATAAGGACAAAAATAATAAAAAAAATAAAATATTAAAATACTAAATAAAATTAAAAAGAAGGAAAATATTAAAAGAGAAAATAAAGTAAAACAGTAAAATATATTATAGAAAAAAAATAAATAAATAACAAACAAACAATGCAACGTGCATGCATGGCAACAGTGCCATGCACGTTGCCAAAAGAAAAAAATAAATAGGTTGATGGGCCTTTGGCCCATCACCTTTTGAAAAAAATTTTAAATGAAGAGGCGTGCGCAAGCCCATGAACTATATTTTTTAAAAAATTTTGAAACAAAGAGGCGTGCGCCTCTACGAAGAGACGCACGCCTTCTAGTTTTTTACAGAAATGAGTTTCCATAGAATCTAAATGACGTGTACCAAATTTTCAAAAGATAGTGTAATAAAAATACAAAATAACACAAGCTTATACTACAAACTCAATAACAATAAATGTATTGCAACTAAAAGAGCAAAATATAAAAATTACTGAAAATTAAAAATTAAAACAAAAGCAAGAAAATTTTTCTGAAATAATTGAAGAAAATGATTTGGCCCTCAGATTTTGATTCTCGACGCTCCTGAGTTTAGCAAGAAAATGGATTCTGGAATTCTTCCCTTCTAGATTTTTTCTTTTTTTTCTTCCAGGTATTTTGTTTTTCTCTTCTTCCTTTCTTTTTTTTTTAGTTATGTTTTCTCCTTTTTGATTTTTCTCCCCTCAGCCAGAGATCCCCTCAAAAAATCCCTCACTTTCCTCTTTTATAGTGCCCTGAAGCTCCCTTCTTTCTGCCATTAACTCCCCACATTGGAGTTAATGCAGCATTACAAAACGTGGAGCGATCCACGTTTTGTAACTTAAATTTTTTGCTACAAGTGTTAAAGAGGCGTGTGTCTCTACTGATAGAGACGTGCGCCTCTACATTAAAGAGGCGTGCGCCTCTATATCAAGAGGGCATGTGCCTCTTAAAAGAAAGTGGACTTTGATGGGCTTTCACTCGGTTTGGGCTGCATGGGTTGGCTTCTTGTGGGTTTGCGTTGTGTTTGGGTTTCTCAAACGGGCCAGAATCCAATTCCTTCACTGAACAGGGCTTATATATCATTTTCATCACTGAACTTTTACCTCGTGGGCTGGACCAGACCATGTATCCACAGTTTTCTCCCCTGCTTTTTAAAAATTAAAATGCAAGCAGTGTAATGAGATTTATGAAAAAGCATATGCAAGCATTACAACAATTCATGAAAAAGCATATAAAATGCAAATAACAAAGAAAGATTTCAATCTTCGAGGTAAAATAAAAGGATATCTTTGAATCCTAAGATTCGATTTGCGCACTGTCATCCTCGGGGTACAACCTAAGAAGTGTGGTTTTATCGTCGTCCAACCTTGGTGTCCGAACCAAGAGGCTTCTTGAATCCTGAAATTCGATTTGTGCACCGTTATCCTTGGGGTACAACCCAAGACGTGTATTTTTACCGTCCTTCAACCTTGATGTCCGAACCAAGAGGCTTCTTATTTGGAAATTATCATCCAACCTCGGTGTCCGAACCGAGAGGTTTTAATTCCTGGGTCACCGTCCAACCTCGGTGTCCGAACCGAGAGGTTTCAATTCTTAGGTCACCATCCAACCTCGGTGTCCGAACCGAGAGGCTTCAATTTTGGGCGCCGTCCAACCTTGGTGTCCAAACCAAGAGGCTTCTTATTTGGAAATCGCCATCCAACCTCGGTGTCCGAACCGAGAGGTTTCAATTCCTAGGTTGCCATCCAACCTCGGTGTCAGAACTGAGAGGCTTCAATTTTAGGGGTCGTCATCCAACCTTGGTGTCCGAACCAAGAGGCTTCTTATTTAGAAATCGCCATCCAACCTCGGTGTCCGAACCGAAAGATTTCAATTCCTAGGTCGTCGTCCAACCTCGATGTCCGAACCGAGAGGCTTCAATTTTGGGGGTCACCGTCCAACCTTAGTGTCCGAACTAAGAGACTTCTTATTTGAAAATCATCGTCCGACCTCGATGTCTGAACCGAGAGGTTTCAATTCCTGGGTCACCGTCCAACCTCGGTGTCCGAACCGAGAGGCTTCAATTTTGGGGGTCACCATCCAACCTTTGTGTCCGAACTAAGAGGCTTTTTATTTAGAAATCATTATCCAACCTCAGTATCCAAACCGAGAGGTTTTAATTCTTAGGTCGCCGTCCAACCTCGGTGTCCGAACCGAGAGGCTTCAATTTTGGGGGTCACCGTTCAACCTTGGTGTTGGAACCAAGAGGCTTCTTATTTGGAAATCGCCAACCAACCTTGGTGTCCGAACCAAAAGGCTTCTATCTGAGGTAAATGCCTTATAATCACCACCGATGTCAGGCAAAACGAATGAAACAAGTGAGTTAAATGCTTTATCACCACCACCGATGTCAGGCAAAATGAATGAAAACAAATGAGTTGAGCATATAGCCACTTCGGGCGTTAGGAAAAAAATGAGTGAATTGAGCCATATAGCCACTTCAGGCGTCATGTGAGATCAACAAACATAAGCCATATAGCCACTTTGGGTATTAGGCGAAAATAAATGAAATGAGTCATATAGCCTCCTCGGACATCAGGCGAAAGTGAATGAAAAGAGCCGTATAGCCACTTCAGATGTTAGGCAGAAACAGATTAAATGAGCCGTATAGCCGCTTCAGGCATTAGGCGAAAATGGATGAAATGAGTCGTATAGCCGCTTCGGATGTCAGGCTAAAACATATGAAAAGAACTTTATAAAGTGGTTGTCAATCTTTGTAAAACACAACTGAGATAATGCATGTATGATTGTAATACTACAAAACTTATGAAAATAATTTTAACAAACACAACTTCGTGTGATGCATGTATGCATGAGATTTAAAAATAAGTGACTAGTCAAACGCCTTTTCCATTTAGAGCTTATCTTGGGAAATTGGTTTCCACTTCTATTATAGAATCCAAATCTGAGCATTGAGTCTATCACAGACTATAATTAAGACTAGTATTATTAGAAATAAAAACCCGAGACCCTCCATGATTAGAACGGAATGATAACACAACAAATATTTCTTGGATTGATTGTGGTCTAAGAGTGCTTGCTTGTTGCAGGACTGTCATGATTATGCTCAATGAGAAAGAAACACTCCAGTTGCCCCCCAGTAAGATTTTACTACCCTTAAAGACCACTTTTTTGCCCCCCAGCTTGATATTGTAACTATTTTTATTTTTATATTCCCTCTTTTGCCTAGTCTGCTCTCTTTCTGAGAGTTTTTGAACCTAACTGGGTCTTTTCATTTTTCTTTATTTTGTATTTTCCCTTTTTTACCTAGATTGCTCCCTTTCTGAGAGTTTTCAATCTAACTGGGTGGTTGCAAAATCATACTAATGATTAACCATTATTGGTCGGCCTGACTGCCTGATATCCATGCTACTGTGATGTGCACATTACTCATTGCTGACTTAATACTCATGTGACTGATTGTTTAATGTATGTGTTTCCACTTTAACTGCTGATTCATAAAAATGCATATCTGACACTTCATGTGCTAATATCACGTCAATCATGCTCATTCTATATTGTTGACCCTATTGATTGTCAAAGTCAAAAAGGGGGAGATTGTTGACCCTATGCATGATCAAGGGAGAATCAACTCTTATTTTGACTGTAATAATCAATTTTGTATTTCTAACATGTTTGTTTAAAGTGTGAATATAAGCTAGGTTTTGCTCAAATATTAAGGACAATGTGCATTGATGGTTGAAACTCAAACAAGTCCCCAAAACATCATAAATATGATTCCAAATGTTGAAGCATGTTTTTGGGTGATTTAAAGCTATATTAAACTCTTATAAAGTCCCT
>CATIWO010045847.1:0-18748 GCA_949673435.1 Macaranga tanarius
TTAAAAAATAAGGAATAGAAAAAAGAAAAAAATAATAATAAAAAGCAGAAAAGAAGGAAAAATAAGTAGAAAATAAAAATTTAAAAATAAGGAATAGGAAAAAGAAAATAAAAAATAATTAAGAAGCGAAAATAAAAAAAGAAATGAAAAAAGAAAAAGAAAAAAAAAGAAATGAAAAAATGAGGAATAGAAAAAATTAAAAAAAAAAAAGAAAGACACAGCAAAAAAAATACAGCCAAACAGGGAATAAAAAAAAGGGGCAAACTTGAAAACCAAATTAAAAAAAGAGCACTCCCGTAATTAATTAAAAAGGATAGGGTATTTTGTGTGAATGACTTTTAAAAGGAAGCTAGTTATGTAATTGTTTCTTTAATAATGCTATCCCAAACCAACCCAACTATATACGGTTAATTTTGGACCTGGATCAGGTCAGACTGAATAAAAAAACTTTGTCCAAGCCTAGGTTTTATTACATTGGGTTAGGCTGAGTCAAGGGGGGCCCCCAACCTATGAATAGGTCTAGGAAAAAATAGTTAATATAGCAGACAAATAAATAAAGGAAAATTCTTGACTGCACTAGATATATAACATCCCTGAAGATTCTTATATATAACATCCCTGAAGATTCTTACCTATATCAAATATAATATATTATATGATATGATTTGTGACACATCATTAAAGTGTTTTATATTTAACCAATAAAATTAAAATACATATTTCTATTATAAATCCACACCCAATATAGACAAGAATTTTCATTACATCCAACGATTGAATATGTAACATCAAGATATGTGTTTTATTTTTATTAACTAAGTATAGAATACTTAACTTATGTCACACATCTAATCATAGAGTGTAATACATCTGGTATTACCAAGAATCTCCATAAATCTATATAATATAAAAATATAAAAGCTAGCCCTTAGGAAAGGTTTTTTTTTTCAAAATTCGACATGTGAAACTCTCTTGGTGCAATATTTTGTATTTAGAGGTCTTAGAGAGTTCCAAACGTATCTACCAATAGAATATGTACAAGTAATAGCTTGAAAATTTCCATTCACATCATAACCGACCACGTACGTTCTTTTTTTGGAAACTGTTTGTTCGTCTTCTTCCTTTGTTACCAATTTTTGGTGGTTTTTTTTTGCCATTTTTGGCCAAAAAACCATAAAAAATTATTACTTTTTTTTTATGTGATTCTATATAAATAAAATCATATTTGAGACTTTATTATTAAGATAATGTGTCCTCTTAAGAGTTTTTTTTAGTGGTTTCTCTCCTCTATGAGAGTGGAATTTCTTTGTTCTTTCATTTTGTTTGTTCTTCATCAAGTTTCGGTTTTGAAGGTCGTGAAAGGTAAGAGTTCCCAAGCTACTCTCTATGGGGGCAAGAATACCTCTGGGACAAAGGGAGGTGTGTTTGGTGATGGGAACCTACACAACCAATACTTTGGCAAGAATATTTTAATAATAAGTGATTAGTGCATAATTTATTTATATTTTAATGATAATTCCTTAGGGTTTTAAGTTAATTTTTGTAATTTTTATGTGTTTGAGACTACTTATTTTTGTTTAAGTTGATTTTAGGCGTTATGTGTATGGTTAGAAGCATTAGTTAAATTGTTTATCGAAGAAGCTAAAGATTTGAGGAGTTAAAGACAATGATTTGAAGATGGCTTGGACACAGGCAAAGATATAGTCATATGGCTAACCATGTCATAGTCTAGAGTTAATTGAGGACTTGAACATAGGTTAGGATATGCCCGTGTGATACGTCCCACTAGTTATCTAATCAATTAGGATCTGCAATAATCTATTGGAATCATTGCCCAAGGATCTATCTAGTATAAACTGAAGGGAATTAGCAATACTAGTTATCTAATAACTAGCACATCTAATTATTAGGGTTAAATTATCACACACTCGAAGCGAATTTGGATTTTAGCTCTCGTAAGAACTCAAGAAAATTCAATTAAGAATTTGAATCAAATCAATCAACTATATTAATAATGATATTTGTTACAAGTATTTATAGACTTGTAATCATAAACCTAAACTTGTTCTAAAAGAAACAACTTTTTAGGAATAAATAATAACATTCCTAATTAAACACAAATTCTAATTAGCAAAGAAAATATAAATAAAATCCTAATTAGACAAAAATTCATCATCGAGACACAGGGATGTCTAATAGGCACACGGGTATGTTCAAGCTCCGAGAATAAAAATTAAAATTGACAGACTCTAATACGGCTTGGCACATGATTTGGGCTTCTCGTTACATAGGCATGTTTCGATATCTCTTCAGAAACTCGACAGCTATACGACTTCCTACACGGGCATATCGTCTAACCATGTATCATGCATATGACGCTTCGAATATAAGCACGGGCATGTATAGCAACATGACCTTTGGACACAGGTGTGTACGGACCCGTGTCTATTTCAGGATAATTCATAAAACATTCAACATGGTCGTGCAAAAACATATATGAGCGTGTATCGGCCTGATCACAACTAAGTAAATTGACTAACTTAGTTTACTCCAAATCATCTCCTTTTTATCCCACAGGCTCGAGAATCTTTTGCCCAAGTTCCTTAGCAGCATCTTTCATCCTTTTAGCTAATTGATCCTCCATCAAAATTCAAAGGATTTGAATTGGATCTCGTGTCCGTTTGTCTATATGTATTACTCCCCCCTTCCTCGAAAGTATTCGCCCTCGAATCTTTACCTTCAAAATCAAAAAGAAGAAGGTCAGATACATTAAAGGTTGCAGAAACATTATACTTACCTAGAATATCTAATTTGTAGGCATTGTCATTGACTCTTGTAACAATTTGAAACAGTCTATCTCCTCTAGGATGTAACTTAGATTTCCTTTGAGTAGGAAACCTCTCCTTACGCAAATGCAACCAAACCTAATCTCTATAATAGTTTTAGGTATACCTTGTAAACACACTATGTTCTTAAAGAACAAATCAACAATATGTGATGCATCATTAGTTTTATGACATGAAATAAAATGTGCCATCTTAAAAATCTATCAACAATCACATATATGCTATCATTACCACGCCCAGTCCTAGGTAGTCTAAGTACAAAATCCATAGATATATCTATCCAAGGTGATTGTGGAACAGGCAATAGTATATACAAACCATGCGAATGTATCTTAGACTTAGCTTGAAAACATGTAATGTAATTAGCACAATACTTAGATACATCACATTTCATGTTAGGCCAAAAGAAATGCGCATGTAAAACATCTAATATCTTAGCTATACCAAAGTGTCCCATCAAACCACCCTCATGTACCTCCTTAATCAACAACAAATGCAATGAATATCTAGGCACACAAAGTTATTTTAAACGAAACAAATACCCATCATGTCTATAAAATTTGTCAAAGGTAATTATTTCATATGAATTATATACATTGCTAAAATTAAGATCATGTGCATACAATTCTTGAATATGCTCAAAACCAAGCAATTTAGCATCCAAAGTGTTAAGTAAAACATACCTCCTTGATAATGCATCAGCTATAATATTTTACTTACCTTGTTTGTACTTGATAACATAAGGAAAAGACTCAAGAAACTCACTCCACTTAGCATGTCTCTTATTGAGCTTATTTTATCCTTTTAAATGCTCCAAACTCTCATGGTCGGTATAGATAACAAACTCCTTAGACAATATGTAATGTTGCCACGTTTCCAATGCCCTTACCAAGGCATACATCTCCTTATCGTATGCCGGGTAATTAAGTGCTGTGCCACTTAATTTTTTACTAAAATATGTAATTAGCTTACCCTCTTGCATTAAAACAGCTCCAATTCCCACGCCAGAAGCATCACATTCAATCTCAAATGTTTTATTAAAGTTAGGCAAAACAAGAATAGGTGCATAAATTAATTTAGATTTCAGCATGTTAAAAGTATCCTCTTGTTCCTTTCCCCACCTAAATCCAACATTCTTTTTAATCACTTCTATTAAATGGGTAGCTATGCTAGAGAAATCACGCACAAAACTTTAATAAAAACTAGTTAAGTCATGAAAACTACGAATATCCCTGACATTCCTAAGTGTAGGCCAAGTTTCAATAGCCTTAACCTTCTCATGATCAACCTCTATATCATGCTCACTAATAATATATCCTAAAAATATAATTTTAGGCACACAAAATGAACATATAGCAAGTTTAGCATATAACTTTTGTGATTGTAAAATACTAAAAACTTATCTAACATGCATAATATGGTCCTCTAGTGATTTACTATATACAAGTATATCATCAAAATAGACAACAATAAACTTACCTATAAAATCCCTCAAAACATGGTTTATTAAACGTATGAATGTACTAGGAGTATTAGTTAAACCAAATGGCATGACTAACCACTCATATAACCCATATTATGTTTTAAAGGCAATTTTCCATTCATCACCAATTTTTATTCTAATTTGATGATACCCAGCCATTAAATCAATTTTAGAAAATATGCATAAACCATGTAATTCATATAACATGTAATCTAAATGAGGTATAGGATAGTGATACTTTACAGTAATTTGTTGACGGTGCAATAGTCAACACACATATGCCATGTTCCATCCTTTTTAGGCACAAGTAGCACGGGTATAACATGGGCTCATACTTTCTTTAATCAATCCTTTAGACATTAACTTATCCACTTGTCTTTATAGTTCCTTTGTGACGCAGCGTGTAGCGTGATAATCAAACACGTTGATTATAAAAGAGGAACCACAATCTCAATCCAGAGATTAACAATCTCAATCCAAAGATAATTCTCAATCCAGAGAAAAGAGTTAAGCAAAATAGCTTTTAATTGATAAAAATTGAATAATAGTCTGTCTACAAAAACCCTAACATTACATATTTATAGTAAAACTATCTAACCCTGACTAAAATCCTAATTAAACTAAAAAATTAATAAGATAAAAATAAAATAAAATCCTAAATAATTATCACTAATTAAATAATTATCCTAAAAGAAATTCAAAACTAAATAAATACAATCGAAATAGTTATTTTCAGGCCCAACTATTTTATACCTTCTATTGGCCCAAAAACGCCCCGCATCACTTTGTGTCTTCGGGATTACTCTTATAGGCTAGCCTATTCAGAATTTGTGCTCCAGGAACAAAATCAATTTGATGTTCTATCCCTCTTAATGGTGGCAAACTATCGGGCATAGACTCGAAAAATAAATCCTCAAATTCTTACAACAACACTTGAAAAGAACTAGGTAGAGAAGAGAGAATTGGGTTAGTATCAAAAGCTAAACATGCACCTTTAAATATTAATAGTATCATAGGTTACTTGCTTAGATATGCCTTTCAAATCTCACCCTCTTTTATAAAGAAATTGCCTTTTACCTCTTTTTTTTTTTACCACTTTTTGCTCGCTATTCTCTTTTTTTGCATGCACAATCTCACTATTTTTGCTCTTTTTACGCATCATCTCTATTTTCTCTCCTTTCTCCTCTTTTTTCTCATGCCTCTCTTAGTTTTTCTTACAACTCTCCTTTTGCTGGTGCACTTTTTTCTTTTCTTATACACTCTCACATTTACCCAAAATTTTTTGATCTTTATACACTTCCTTAGGTGATATAGGTAGCAAATTGATAGTCCTACCATTCATCTTAAATGCGTATTTGTTAGTAAAACCATCATGAATGACTTGCCTACCATATTTCCATGGACTTCCTAATACTATATGACTAGCTTGCATAGGAACTATATCATATAATATCTCATCACAATAACGCCTAATAGAGAATGTAATCAATGCTTGTCTAGTGACCTTAATATTTCCATGTTCATTCAACCATTATAATCTATAAGGTCTAGGATGTTTAGTTGCTTTAATCCCCAATTTATCAACTAGAGTAGCATTAATAATATTAGCACAACTCCTACCATATATAATCATACTACAAAATTTATCATGTATCATGCATCGAGTATAAAAAATGTTTTCACTTTATACATGTTCCTCCTTATCTTGCATGTTTAAGGCACGCCTAGTAACCAAAGTGTAGATTGGTCCTTATGGGGCTGATTCCTCCTCCACGTCAAATGCTTCCTCCAATAGTGGCATGTCACTCAAGTCATCATCATCATACTCTTTCTCACTCACCACCTCCCTATTGCGTAAGGTCATGATATTGGCATTTAGACATTGTGCAGCCTTATGCCTATATCCCAAACATCTAAAGCATTGAATATTACTTCACTTACCCTTGGATTTGTCATCCTTAGATTTTGTCTTTGATGTAGTAACATCTTTGCTTTTACTTGGCTCAAAATTGCCTTTACTTGCACTTGTTTCTCCTCATTTGTTCTTCCAATTTGATTTCCATGTAGTTATAGGAGTCAAATTCGTTTTGGTTTTCACCTTCAATTGCTTTTCTACTTTAATTGCCATGTGTACCATATCCTCTAAATTTACATAATGATGCAATTCAATAAGGTTAGCAATTTTATAATTCAAACTTAATAGAAAATGTGCCATTGTAGCCTCTCTATCCTCCTCAATGTTAGCTCGAATTATGGCCATCTCCATCTCTTGGAAATACTCTTCAACACTTCTAGAACCTTGGTTCAATCTTTGTAACATATTATACACCTCTCTATAATAGTGTTGAGGTACAAATCTCTTCCTCATTATGGTTTTCATCTTAAACTATGAGATAATTGTTCCTTCTCCACTTCTACACCTAATAAAGGTAAATTAATCTCACCACATACTAGCATAGTTAGGGAACTCTACAGTGGCCAATTTTACCTTTTTCTCTTCGGTATAGTTATGGCACTCGAATACCTTTTCAACCTTCTTTTCCTACTCCAAGTATGCCTCTGGATCGCTCTTCTCTTGGAAAGATGGAATCTTTATCTTGATTAATCCCAAATTTCTATCTTTGGTCTTGCCTTGTTGGCACGCGTTAATCCTTCTTCGGCTGTCTTCTCTTCTATCTCATTGAAGAGAATGTGTTGTGTCTCCTTTGCTCAGATAGGGGTACCTAACTCCAACCTTTCCAATCATTCTTGGATGTTTTGGTTATCACTCCTCATATCCTCTTGTTGAGCTAACATCTTTTACAACATTGCTTATATTGAATCCAATGTAAGCTTCTTCTTTGCATCCATGGTGTAAATCTGAAACAAATGAAAAGAAAAATTCATATGCTAACACTCTCTCACGTGTTCCTCTTAATTAATTATAAACTCTCTAATGCACTCACAATTGACCACACACAAAGAATTTCCTTTTGAGTTCTTAATTAAGATAAACTCTTACTACTTCTAAGAGAATCACAAATCAAACTAGATAACTAAAGCTATTAGTGAAAGATAAGCTAAAAGATGTAAGTGTGGGGCTGTTTTGGGTAATTTCAGGTATGTCTGAAATTTGAAGTTTATTTATATACGAATTTTAGGTATTTAACGGGTAGAAAGAAGGGTTTAAAGATATAGAATGATGTACGGTAGGTAGACAAAGAAAATAAATAGAAAATATGCAAATTAATGAGTTTTCAAAGAGTGATATACTTACCCACGAATTTAGTTGATGCAACGGATGATGATCAATACGGCTTCCTTCAATTTCATTGAGGCCGATTCATTTGATGCAATTTTGATGCGGAATGAACTTTGAATGTATATATATATATATATATATATATATATATATATATATATATATATATATATATCAATAACAAATACTACGCTAGGGATACATAGCTTACATTAGAGCCAAAGCTCTGATACCAAACTGATATGTCCTACTAGTTATCTAATCAATTAAGATCTGTAATAATCTATTAAGATCGTTGCCCAAAGATCTATCTAGTATAAACTAAAGGGACTTAGCAACACTAGATATCTAACAACTAGCACTTCTAATTATCAGGGTTGAATTGCCATACGCTCGAAGCAAATTCAGATTATAGCTCTCGCAAGAACTCAAGAACATTCAATTAAGAATTTGAATCAAATCAATCAACTATATCAATAATGATGTTTGTTACAAGTATTTATAGACTTGTAATCCTAAACCTAAACTGATTCTAAAAGAAATAACTTTTTAGGAATAAACAATAATATTCCTAATTAAACACAAATTCTAATTAGCAAAGAAAACATAAAGAAAATTCTAATTAGACAAAAATTCATCATCGAGATACGGGGGTGTCTAATAGGCACACAAGTGTGTATAAGCTCCGAGAACAAAAATCAAAATTATCAGACTCTAACATGGCTTAGCACATGGTCTGGGCTTGTCGTTACACAGACGTGTTTCGATCTCTTCAAAAACCCGATAGCTACACGATTTCCTACACGGGCATATCGTCTAACCGTGTATCATGCAGATGACACTTAAAAAATAAGCACGGGCGTGTATAACAACACGGCCTTTGGACACGGGGTGTGTACGGACCCGTATCTGTTTCGGGATAATTCATGATCATTCAACACGGCCGTACAAAAGCATACACGGGCGTGTATCGGCCTAATCACAACTAAGTAAATTGACTAACTTAGTTTCCTCCAAATCATCTCTTTCTTATCCCATAGGCTCGAGACTCCTTTGCACAAGTTCCTTGGCAGCATCTTTCATCCTTTTAGCTCGAGATCTCATGATTGGTCCTCCATCATAATTCAAAGGATTTGAATTGGATCTTTTGTCCATTTGTCCATATGCATCGTTGTGTGTGCTATTGTCTGATTTCTATAGTTAAACACGGTTCGAAATCTGCCCATGTTCATGTTAGGGTTGATGGAGGTTTTGAAGAGACACGCCCATATTGGTTAGGACATAGTCGCGTGCGACCAAAGTTCAAGATAATTTCAACCTTCTATTCACTTATTGGGAAGTTTATGATGAAACCTATAAAAAGGGAATTTTAGAGCATAAAGGGGGACGTTTTTGGGAGGCATAAGAAAAACCCTAAAAAGCAATCATTGAGCAAGATTGGAGTTGAAGATCGTCATTATAAATCAATATTTTTCTTGTCTTCTTCTTTATTTCTTGTAATTTACTATGGGTTTTTCTTGTGTTTATTGAGATTAATTATAACATATTAGGCTAAACTTTTTTATTTGTTAGGAATTAAGGATCTAATCATAATTTAAGTTTTTCTCTATTAATTTACTTATTAGTTTTTGCTAATTATATTTATTATGCTTAATGCTTATTATTGCTTGATCACCAATAGCATGATTACAATTAATTAAGGTTATATATTGAGAGATGGTAATTCTAGTGGAATTATAAATATAAATTTACATTAGCTCAATATTAGAGATAATTTAATTTGAATAGATTCCTTTTGAGTGGTGCTTTATAATTTATGATTTTGATATTAGGATCTCTTAATTGCAATGAGAATTGAATTTTGATGGCCTAAGTTGATAATTATAAATTAAATTGATTAACTCTTGAGAAAGATTAGTTAATTCCTTAGAAAAGCTCATGATTTGCATAACTAATAGAGTTAAACTAGAGAATGCTTAGTGATTGTGAGATGAAGTAGTTCCTACCAAAGTTTTTTATTTTTTTTTTGGCCTGAACCGGTGGTATTTAAAGTCCATTGGATTCTGACTAATCCAGTTCGACCCGGATAGAACTATAAGGGTGACAAAGGTCTCCCAACAACTATTAATTCATTGATTTTTGCATATTACTTCTTTAGTTTAATTTTAATAGCAATTTATTTTCTTCGTTTTAACTTAGATTAATTAGATTAATAGGTGATTATATTAGTAGTTTTTGTGGGAACAATCTCTATTCATCATTGTGCTATTTGTTTGATTCCGTGTGCTTGCGGATAGTACGAAACAATAAGGATTGTTTTGAAATTAAAGAAGTTGGTGGCTGGTACAAATTTTCTCATTCTTTTTTTGAAATTGCCGAGTAAGACTCCTCCGGATTGCCAAGTACCAAGCTTACTTCATCCTTGTTGTAGATAACGGCCTAAGTGCTCCTGGATTAGAGCTCTCAAATTAAGAAATACAACAAAAAGTTTCAGTTCAAGGATTGGTAGTCTAGCTTTTATGGTGCCCATTTTTTCCTCCTCTTCAGATCTCTCAGCGACACATAGTACTCACGCCATAGGATTAGGGAATGGAAATTATTAAGTCTCGAGCCCAATAAGAGCAGGCGGCAATACTGATGGAAGTCTTATCTTCCTGAAACAAAAGAAAGGAGCCTACAATTTAGTCCTCACCCTTGGAATCTTTTAGTTCAGTTTATCTTGAAGTCATGTGCTTACAGATAGGCTTTATCTAGGTAAAGCCTTTATTTGTTAATGGTTTACGTTTTAAATTTCTAATCCTTGTAAAATTCTCATTGATTAGGGATTTTATGGTGCCTATGTATTTTGTAAGTTTTCGTGTTGAGAAGTAATGAAATCATAAATTATGGTTGTTCACAAAAAATGGAATGTGTACAATTATCTCTGAAAAATCACGTCCTTTTTTTTCCAAAGAGAAAATTTACATTTTTTTGAGAGAAAAGTAATATTTTTAAATATTGGTAAAGTTATGTAGAACTTACAAATTGTATAGTTACCAATGAAAATACATCTTTTAAATTAATTATCTGTTGTTGCACATCAGAAGAGCTCTGTCAACGCGATTGAGGAATAGTTTCAAGAAATTTCTTAATTTGAATGAGATTTTGTTTTTATACTTTTTAATTATTATGTTATTGATGTTATTTGTTTATCAATTTGTACTTTTAATTTTCATTTAATGAAAAATTTAATATTTTTCATAAAAAAAAAAAATTAACTATCTGTTAATGCTCTGTATGGCGGGCCGCGACAACTATAATATGTTGCGATTCACTAGAATTTTTAATTTTGTTCTCTAATATTTTCATGACCCCCATTGCATTAGATCAAATTTGAAAATTTAAATTTTTTTATTATGTTGGCCCGCAACTGTTGCAAACTGCCTCCTTAATTATTTTACAACTACTAATAAAACAAAAACATAAGCAACAACATTTGTCCGGTCAAACTTCAAAAAAAAATGTGCTAAAAATTGTAAGATTACTAGAGCCTTTTTTCTTTTTCCCCTTCTTTCAATCTTCCAAAAAGTTCATTAATCTGGAAGTTTGCATATAATTTTAATGACATCACTATATCATTTCTTTAATTCATATTTCTAAATTCTCAAAGATTTGAAAATGGATTTCTCAGTTGTATAAATCATCTGCTTCTCTACATTATTGGTTATACATATGCAGATGTATTGCTTTTCTTTTTCATTTTTCTCTTAATTTTTGTTTCCATTTTTAACTTTTGTATGTATTGGTTATTATTGACATTCATAATCTTTTTTCAAATTTATCTTTAACCAATAGATTTAGTAAAAAAAAAAAATACCACAAATGATATAGAAGAGGCCAGGCACAAAAAACTTAAAGGTATAGCATAATAAAGTTTGCAAAAAAAAATTGTAACATTGCCACAATTCGAAAAATCAATGTTATTGTAATGCATATGTATAAGAAAGTAAAAAATAAGATTAAAATCAACATTTTCATTTAGTTTACAAAATAAAAATTTTCATTTGATCACATATATAAGAACTATTATACTGATGAATAAATTTATAACCCTATTTTTTTTTTTTTTGAAGCAAAATTTCTAACCCTATTAAAAAGTTTACTACTTTTTTGATATGCTTTATTAATTATAATCTCTATAAATTTGGCATTTATTTGACCTCTTTAAAATTGTACTATAGATGATAATAAAATTTAAGTTGTTTATGCATAATAATTTTTTGTCCTTTTCAATATAATTAAGAAACACGTATCTTTTTTGAAGAATATTTTTTATATGATATAATACTTAGTAAAATAGATATTTTATATTTATTATATGTTATTTTATAATCAAAATGTAATTATTTAAATTTTTATGATAAAATATTTTATTCTACTTGTTAATGTGGACATTCGTCTAGTAAATATATAATTCAACATCAGTACAATTTGAATTGCTCTAAACAAATTTTTAAATATATATCATTGTGAATATATATAGTCAAACAGTGTAGGCACCGATTGGGACGATCTTAAATGTGATGGCATATATTATTGAAAAACAATTAAAAACAAACTGCAAGCAGCCATGGTAATTTTCTAAGGACAATTTTAAAAGCTTAAAGGTGGCGTCATTTTGAGTTTCCTTGACAATTTTCTCATGGAGTATTCTGGTTCCCATTAGCTAGTCGTTGTTGAAAAAACAACAAGCTAGCAGACTCAGCAGGTTAATAATTCCAAGTACTCTCAGTTAAACTAGAACATTATATTATATAGATTCCTTTATCTCTAGGAATAATGATTTTTATTTTATTTTGGCTCTCAGGAGTTGGCTCAATTGTATTGGATTAAAGATTTGATTTTCTTGAACTCTTTTCATTATGGAATGTTAACTATAAATCCCTCTCACCCCTCATCTACATATGTTTCTCTATCCCCATAATTGAACTCCTTCAACATTGATACAATTATACTGATTCTTTCATGGCATCACCCAAAATAAAAATTCTTGAAGTTTCTCAAGTTCCACCAGCCTCTGATCCCAATGGATCAACCAAAGAATTCTCGCTGCCCTTCACATTTTTTGACATGTTTTGGCTAAAATTTCCACCAGTTGAACGCCTCTTTTATTACCAACTCTCCCACTCAACTAACCCAGACATCCTTAATTCAGTAATATTACCAAAACTCAAACACTCCCTTTCTCTTACTCTCCTCCACTTCCTCCCCCTTGCCGGCCGCCTCTTGTGGCCGTCGGACTCTCCTAAGCCCATCATCCTTTACTCTCCAAATGATGGTGTTCTGGTCAACGTCGCCGAATCGGATGCAGACTTTGATTGGTTATCAAGTAATGAAACGATTGATGCTGTTGAGTCGCATCCTTATGTACCCGAGTTGCCAATATCTGAAACTACATCATTTATACTTGCCTTGCAGATCACTTTGTTTCCAAATAAAGGCTTCAGTATTGGCTATTCTATTAATCATGCAGTTCTTGATGGTAGAAGCATAACCATGTTTATGAAAGCCTGGTCTTATATATGCAAGCATGGCGACCCTTCTTTAATTCCTGAACTAGCTCCATTCTATGACAGAGATGATGTTAAAGATCCATCCGAGCTTGGAACGTTGTTCTTAAAGCAGTGGACAGAACTGACAGAGTCAGAACCGAAGAGAAATCCTCGGAGTTTAAAGGTTTTGCCAAAGACAGCTGTAGCTACCGACCTGGTGAGATCCACATTCCAGTTAACATGTGAAGATATAAACAAACTCAAAGACAAGGTGTTGTCTGAATTAAAGAGGCCAGTTTTTTTGTCTGCTTTTGTGGTCTCGTGTGCTTATGTGTCGGTTTGCATGGTGAAAGCAAGAGGAGGAGATGAAAATAGAAAGGTGTGGCTCGTGTTTACAGCAGACTGTAGGAGTCGTCTAGATCCTCCACTACCCACAAATTACTTCGGCAATTGTGTTGCTCCTCATGACTCTTGTATAGAAGCAATATACTTCATGAAGGAAAATGGACTGTCTATTGTAGCAGAGAAGTTAAGTGATATGGTAAAAGGATTGGAGAAGGATGTTGTTGGAGGCATAGAAGACATTCTACCACACTTTAAGACAACTTTCGAAGGAGTGCAAGCGATTAGTGTGGCAGGATCCACCAGGTTTGATGTCTACGGGTGTGATTTCGGATGGGGAAAGCCGAAGAAGGTGGAGATAACTTCCATAGATTGGACTGGAGCTATTGCTTTGAATGAGAGTAGAGATGGGCATGGAGGGGTTGAGGTTGGTTTGGCCCTGCCCAGGAAGGAAATGGAAGCATTTTCTTGTATGTTCTTCAATGGCCTGAAAGATTTTTGAGGCTTAACGATGGCATAATATAATAAATGAATTTGTTCTTGATTGTCCTATAAATAAGCAGCTGAATGATCTGTTTGTCTCATAAGCTACAATTATTCTTTTCCAAATCTATGCAATTAACTTCATAGTAGAGAAATGATCAACTTAAGCTATAGTTAATATATACAACTTAAGTTACGGATGGAATCTGTTATATGATGGATACGAGCTAATATACTGCAAGAAATTTCTTTTATTGTGACAAAAACTATTGAGATAAAATGCATTTGTCACAATAGGTGTACATATTGTGACAAAAGTGAGTTTATTTGTGACAAGTTCAAATCTTATCATTATAAGTTAAAAAATTATCGATGACAAAAACAATTTTGACAAAATATTTTATCGGAATAGGTGAATGATAAACTATATATAATGACAAAACAAGAATTATCAGCATATTTTGTCACTATATTCTTCTACCAAATTATTAAGATTATTTCAAATTATATATAGCAAAGAAAATTTTATCACAAAAAATATTTATCGTAATATTTAATAAAGTAATTACACATTGACAAAGAAACTTTGTCACAACAAATATTGTATGACAAATGTAATTTTGAGAAAAGTAATTTTCTCATAAATAATATATTTATTATCATAAAATAAAAATATGTCACATTATATATTAAAAAAGATAATATAGTGATAAAAATAGAAATTTCCAAAAAATTAATCACAATAAGGAAAATATAAGCAGTGCAATGACTAAAATAATTTTATAGCAATATTTCATCACAAATATTTATGACAAATAATTTTATCAAAAATAATTTTGTATTCATTGATAAATATAATTTTGTTGTTGGTACTTTTATTGTGACAAAACAAAACATGTCACTTTAAAATTATGGTGTAAGTAATTTTGTGCAATAAAAAATAGTTGTCAAACTATTTTGTCACAACATGAACAAATAAAAATTAAATTGATAGAAAAAAATAATTTTGTCAATATATTTTGTTTTGTGATGGACAATTTTTCTCATAAAAATTCAAAGTTTTACTAAGTTAAAACATAAAAATTATATCAACTTCAGTGAAATTTTTTTTGACAATAACACCTCAGTGAAATTTTTTTAAAAATTGATAAGGCGGATTTTTTTTTTTTTTTTTTTTGGAAGATAAGTGGCGAATGAGCAAATAAACATAAAAGTTATTAAATAATAAGAGATGATTTGAAAAAAAAAGGTACCTTGAAAAATTTACTTGAAATGATAAAATAACAATCAAAGCAAGAAAAAAATAATTCGCTAATAAATGATATTTATGTAGAGTAATAAGTTTTTTTTTTCCAAGCTGTGACCTATGTTGTATACTTGCATACTCTTTTGGAATTAGATAGCATTTCCTATTTATTTATATACTTATCCTTTTAAAATTGGGAATTTTTTATAAGAAAATTATTAATAGAACTCAAGTTACTCAACCATATAGTCGTGTATTATATAATCCTTTTAAAAGTAGGAATTTCTTCTTAGGAAATTATAAAAAAATTATTAATAAAAATATATATCAATTTATTAGATAATATCTTATTCTAAACGTACCCACATAAATAATATCCTAGAAATTATCTATCATATAGAAAAAATTTGATTTTATTTATAATCAATAAACTTTTATACAATAGTAATATATAGTTTTTTTTTTTGAAATTAACAAAATACACAAACACACATACACTGGGTCAGAGACATGACACACTCTTTCACAAAATCATGGCAATTTTATAAAGGCGTATTAACCCATATAACCCAAACACACATATTTTACAATCAATGTGGGATCCCGAAGGATCAGTCCAATCCCCGATTCCCATGCGTAATATATAGTTTTTAAATATAAAAAATAGCTAGACATAATCGTACAATGAAATGTACTAAGGTAAAATACATTTTCCCCCTAAATTTTAACATAATATATAAATACTCTATAATAAAAATTAAGGGATTAAATTTGAGTTTCCCTATTTTATGAAGACAATAGTTTAATTCCTCTATTTTAATACTTCAAAATAATTTAATCCCTTAATTATTAAATTATTTTAAATTTAAAATTTTAATACTACTAAACTTATAACACCTATATATATAAATACATTAAATAAAAAATCGAGTTATAATTTTAAAAAATTCATATTTTCATTAATTTTGTAATAAAAAATTTAGTAATTAGATTAATGTATTTTAGTGTTAAATGAATGAAATATATTTTAAATTTTTATAAATAATAAAATAACAATTAATTTATTTAAATATTATAATCAACTATTAAATATTACATATTTAATAGTAAAATTTTATGTATTTTTAAAAAATAAGATATTTATTTTAAAATTTAAGATAAATTTGCTATGTTTGGTCTTTGTATACAAATATGCAGTTTGGTCTTTGTCGCCACACTCAATTTTAACTGAAGCCAATTGGTGATTACATTTGCCACACATTTATCAAATTTTGACATTTATACAAAAATTTTAAAAATAAGCTAAAATTGAAATAAATAAAAAATATTTTCTCTTGTTAGACCACTAGACCTGTAAATATGTGAAAAAA
Organism: Macaranga tanarius; assembly: GCA_949673435.1. Taxonomy (NCBI): domain Eukaryota; kingdom Viridiplantae; phylum Streptophyta; class Magnoliopsida; order Malpighiales; family Euphorbiaceae; genus Macaranga; species Macaranga tanarius. The sequence goes on from CATIWO010045847.1 coordinate 16,543, forward strand.
ATTAGCAAATTTATTTATAATAAGTCCTTAACATTTCCTTCACCAACACCCCTTGCTCTAGGCGGATCATATAATCTTTTAAATTATTTATATTTCTTTTTCATATTTTTTTAAAAAATTACAAGGAAATATAATTACATCAAAAAATGTTAAATTTAAAAAGAAATCTAATTACATCAAAATTTAAAAAATTAAAGAAGCAAAATAGATTTATATATATATCTTAGTCTTAATATATACTAGGCAAAAGAGAAATAAAAAGCTCTACTTAAAAGCAATACCACTAATATGTTGAGAATATTAATAGGTTTTTTTTTTTTTTCATGAACTAATATGTTGTGAGAAAAGAGCACTCATATGAATAGGACTTATGACATAAATTTACTAATCCTCTTAGGATTAGGTATTAATTCTTTTTAGAAAAAGAATATTAATAGAACTTTAGTCATATATTAACTAATTCTTTCAAAAGTAGGAATTTTGTATAGAAAATATATTAATATAAGTAATGTTACAAATTCATTATATTATTTTTTCTATTTAAATGATCCCACATGTAATAGTATTTTGAAAACTATTTGTTATGTGAAAAAGTTTGATTTAATTTACTAGTTTATTATCAATAACTTCTGTGAGTAACAGTTCAAAGGAGATTTTTATGAGAATAATTTAGAACAAATTCTACAGAAAAGTAATTTAATAGTACAAGTTAATTATAAAAAATTTTATGTGTCACTTTTTATTCAATTGAATTGTATAACTTTTAAAATATTTTTTTCTATTTTCAATTAAATTTCTTTCGATTTGCTTTTATTAAATTATACTAAAGTAATTAAATATTTATTAAATGACCAAATTAACTTTATTTTGAAATAAAAAAAATTAGTGAAAAATTAAAATTAAATAAGGGCTCTTAGGTAAATTTCTTTCCTCCGTCCATACTTTTGTATATATTTATATATTAGTACAATTAATAATTATAATTTTAATAATACTTAGAAAATCATTTGATAATTTAAAATTATATATAACAAGTATAGAAATTTAAAAAATAGTATAATAATAAAACATAACACTAGTCCTATGCCCATTTCATAGAGTACATATGGCCTTTCTGTTTTTTCCATTTTCTCACACTTGGCCTTTGAAAAACATTTAAAAGTGCTAATGCATGGAAATACTATGGTGATCTTGTACTAATATAATACATTATAAAAAAAATTTGAACTAAATATTACACACACACCTATATATATAAGGCTTTGAACTATATATATATATATATATATATATATATATATATATATATATATATATGCACTACTAGAATGCAGCAATTTACCGACGGAAATTAGCGACGGCCAGTTTTCCGTCGCTAATTCCCGACGGATTAGCGACGGATACTGATTACCGACGGATTTTAGCGACTGATGTAAATCCGTCTCTAATTAGCGACGGATTTGAAAATCCGTCGCTGAAATTAGCGACGGATATTGAATCCGTCGCTAATTAGAGACGGATTTAACATCCGTCGCTAATTTCCGTCGCTAATTAGCGACGGATTTGAAAATCCGTCGCTAAAATTAACGACGGATGTTGAATCCGTCGCTAATTAGCGACGGATGTTGAATCCGTCGCTAATTTTAGCGACGGATGTTGAATCCGTCGCTAATTTTAGCGACGGATATAAAAAGCCGTCGGTAAAATTAGCGACGGATGTTAAATCCGTCGGTAATCAGTATCCGTCGGGAATTAGCGACGGAAAACTGGCCGTCGCTAATTTCCGTCGGTAAATTGCTGCATTCTAGTAGTGGTCAAGCCCCCATATGTCTTGATAAAAAAAAAAAAAAAAATCCCCCATATGTTTGTCACATGCAGCAAGATAATGAAGATAAATTCTACCAATTAAAAAAATAAATAATATCTAAATTTCTGGAATTTAAATTTTAGTGAATATAGTTACGTTAAATAGTTGTTGAAAATTTTTTGCCACTTTTATGATCTTACTCAAGTCGAACTGAATTAATTAAAGTTCAATGAACTTTAAATATCAGTGGTGTAGATAAAAAAAATCGTTCTCCAACTAATATGCAGTGCAACAATAAAATTAACTTATGAAAAATCTGTAAAAAAAACTTTAAAAAATTATATTCCTAGAAAAATACCTTTAGCTTTATATATGGTGCCTCCGCTTATTGATACCAAT
>CATIWO010045879.1:0-11043 GCA_949673435.1 Macaranga tanarius
ACATTGAAATTTTAAATTTAATGTAACTAAAAATTTGAGTGACTAAATTGTTTTATAATATCAAAACAGAAGGATTAAATTGTTTTATTTTTATAAAACAGAGGGGGCTAAATATTTTTTTAATATAAGAGATTTGCCAGAATCCTATCGGAATGACTAAAGTGTTGACGGAATGAAAATTGGAGGATGAAAAAATTTGATTTTCAAACAAGAGGGGGCAAGGTATGAATTAGGTCAAATCTCAGGGGGAAAAATGTAATTTGCTCAAAAAATAAAGAGAAAATAAAAATTAAAAATAGGAAAAGAAAAAAAAAGAGGAACAATAAAAAAATAAGAAAAAAATAAAAAATAAAATTAAAATAAAGAATGGGGCATGTAAAAAAATAAAATAAGGCATGGGTGTATATATAAAAATAAAATTGGGCATAAAAGTAATAAATGAAAAGTTAAAATTTTCAAATAAATAAAATTAAAAAGTGGGCCATTTTTGGTAATTTTTCTAAGATGTATTGTAATGAGGAATACACAGATTTTTTAGAGATTACCAAATACAGCTTTGAAGATAATAGTGATTCCCTCTGTAATCTCCATTACACTGAAATAAAAAAAAAAATCATCTACCAAGTATGAGCATTCCATTACAAGGTTCATTACCTCCAACCAAGCAAGGCCTTAGAACAAGAGAAACACCTTCAATGCCGGCCAGCTCCAAAAATGAAATCTTCTTCACATTTGGCAACATGTCACGGTAGTCTTTGCTCTTCTTAATAATTTATTTTTATACCATACTCTTATAATTTGTTAATATGTGACTTGAATTTAGCCTATAACATCATTATTTTGAGCGTTTGGATGTTGTTGTGCCTTATATTCATATTGGAGGTAGACATAGCCTGAGACACGGGCGTATCACAAGGTGTGTTTAAGGCTGTCATTTTATCCAGAGGGGAACATGGGCAAATACACGGGAGTGTCGCAGGGTGTGTTGAAATAGGCAATTTAGGCCAGAAGCGAATATAGGTTGAAACACAGCCGTGTTAGAAGCTATGTAGCGTATGGAATTGATTTTTTGGCATATACTTGGTGGCTAAGTCTAGGAAATATTTTCCTAATAGGATTTGACTCTTATTTAGGAATTAAACTCTTATTTGGAATTAAATTCTTATCACTTATATTGAAGAGGTTCCTATATTGAAAAAATCCTTAATCAAGTAGGGTTTTATATCCTCTATAAATAGGGCTACATGTGATGCAATCAAGTCAAGCCAGTCCAACAAGCCCAACCATTTAAATGATGATTCGATACATTTTGCAGGGCTAATAACGAGGTCAAGGGCTAAGAGGTTCAAGAAAACGTTAAATTCATTTGTTCTTAACATAATGAATAAGGTGGTGGAGCCTCATAAAGACATCGAGTTAGTTAGCTTGATTTCCTATTCAGAAGATATTATTGACGATTCAAGTGATACACGCCCATGTATCTCAGTACATGGCCGTGTTTGACGTATGAAAAATGACCAGCTATATACACGTTCAGAGACATGCCTGTGTATTTATCCTTATTCAGTCGTGTACCATTATGTTTCTTCTTAGGGGTTAAAACATGCTCGTACGAGTCAGTCATATTTCATTCTGTTTCTTTTTGGGTATCGAAATATGCCCGTGTTCTTGGGTGCACGGCCGTATCTCGTCTGATGCACGAATTTTATTGGTTTTATTTATTTTTATTCCTATTTAGTTTAAGGTTTTAGTTTAGGAAGTCCTAAGGGCTAGAGGACTTTCATACCCTTAGGGTTTTCTTATAAATAAGCATTATTTTGATGTACAATATATGAATTTTAAAATTTGAGAATTAATATACCAAAGTGAGGAATTTTCCTTAAGCTTTGTTCTTTTTGAAACTTTGCAAGCTTACTTGAATTGTTTCATATCTACCTTTTATTACAATTACTAGGTTAGTTTAGACTTAGAATTGTGTGATTATTCATCTTGTTTATAACTAAGTAGATAAGTAAGGGTTTAAGTTCCATCCATGAATACAACCAATATTCTTGATAGATCATTGGGCTGAAATTCAAAGTTGGATCCGCGTTCTACCTCTGTTATAGGTAGGGTTCATATCAGTTTGGTATCAAAGCTAAACTTCAAGGTTTTGTTAATTATCCTTTAAAATTCTACTCATATCATATCTCTTCTTCTTCTTCGTAATTCTCGGTGATTTAAAAAAAAAAATTAATATTATTGTGTTAATTCAGCCTTGTGTTGTTGAAACCATTGTGGGTTTTGGAAATTATACTTGATTATGCTTATTAAATAATTTTTTCATTGTGGGCGTTTTCTTGGCTACTAAATTGGGATAAATTCTAGCATTCTAAGCTAAGATTTGTTCACTTGCTTATTTTCTTAATTTTTGATTCTTGGATAATCACTTTGAATTTTAAATCTAACCTAATTTTGTGATTGTGGTGTTATGTTGATTGATTAATTCTTGACGAATTTACATTAGTTTTATTAGAACCGATATTTTAAATAAAAAATAAAATGTAATGAGAACTTTTTATTTATAAAATAAATTTTAAAAATAAAATGTAATAAAACAAAATGTAATTAGAACTTTGAACAAATAAAATGTTATGAATATTATTAAGTAATTAGAATTTTTTATTCTTACGACAAATATAGATTTAGTGACATTAAAATAATTTGTAAATTTAAACCTTTTTATTAGAATTTCATTTAATTATAACTAATTTCATAAATTTTAAAATTTAAAATTTGAAAGTACACATTAAACTTAATATTATAAATAAATTATAAAATATTTTTTAAAATTTTATTTATATTTAATACACTCACTAAGTAATTTGAAAAATTATTTTAGTTTTTAAATAAACTTATCAATTGGGTTTTTTATAATTTAGTTTTTTTTTGTTAAAAAAAATTTTAAGTGGATAATTAATTTTTAAAAGGTTCTTATTGTAATTTTTAAAATTATATTTAGATCCTTATTGAAAAATTAGATAAAATTAAAATAAATAAATAAATAAATATGATAAATTGATACGATTTAAAGGATATGATTTAATTAAAAACTGAAAAATAGTTGAAGTTAAATGAGACTATTATTATATTTTTTATTATTTTTTTAGTTAATAAAGAAATTATATGACATAATTATCGATGGACTGCGCAATATAGGACAGTCCTCCATTATTAAATTGATAATGGCAGAATTTAAAATCTACACATCTTGATGCTCTTAAAAAGAAGTTATCACTTGACTACTCCCTCACTAACAATTTTTTTTTTTTTTGATGCGATGCGAATGTGTTATTACTTATTATTTCTTAAGACATAAAATATAATTTCAGTACTTGACCCAAATCGTTGACCGAACTTAACCTGATTCTACCAAACGCAAAATCGATTCACCTCTATTGCAATCAATATCCGACCATTAGCATTCTTTTAAGTATTATGATTCGTTCATGCAAATTTTAAGGGTAACATTTCTATTTAACAAATATATGATTTTTGCTATATGTATTACCGCATAACTGAGTTAAAACATTTTTTGAAAAAAAAAATTCTATGAATCGAATAAGATCCAACTGAGCGTAAGCGTATGGAAAAGCAAGCTGGTACTGACAATAGTAATAGCAATAGCAAGCTAGAAAGCAGGAAAACAAATAAGCAAAAGGAACAGATATTCGTCTGATGTTAAAAATAGCAAAAAGAAAAAAAAAAAAAAAATTGTGCCTGCAGTATTCAGCCACATGAGCTAGAACTATTTCGGAGTTAGGAGTCAGTGTATTAAAGGGGTAAAACCTGCGTCTCCATATACGTATAAGACTCAAATTTGAAATCTTATTTAAAAAATTAAAATTTCTTATAACCAAACTTAAATAGCATTAGCACTGTTTGAACCACGCAATTACTTTAAAATTTTATAATCTGAAATAAATAAAGTAACAATAAATTAGTGTGGCACTGAAGTAAGAGAAGAAAATACTAAAATAAAATGAAGGGAAATATTTATATACATACCTGCAGCAATTGGCCGATATGTATAATACATAAATCTGTAGAGATGCTAAAAAGATGAGAGCTAAGGAGCAAAGCCAAGAGAGTGAAGTTTGAGAGCAGAGGCAATGAAAATTACTGAAAGAAAAATTTTAGTTCTGAATATAATTTCAGATGAAGAAAAGAGTTGTCAACTGTCTTGGTCTTTAAAGTCTTCCTTTGTTTTTTCTTTCCTTTGGAGAATTTCTTTGAGGTTTCATAGAAAATACTCTTAGCTTTCCTTTCATTTTTAATATTAATTTTGTCAGATAATGTATGTCTCTCTCTTTTTTTAAGACCCTTGTAAGAAAATTTTATTTATTTAAGTTAATGATGAATACAACATTAATTTTCTTGAATTTTGCAACTTAATTTTTAAATTTATAATTTTTATTTAATTTTATCCATTATAGCATGAAGTAGACTATATCATTTTAACAAATTAATCCATTTTAGTGAATTAGAATTGAAAAAGATATATTTACTACCTATATTGTTACGGTTCAATCACACTAAAAATTTTATTTTATTTTTAAATGAATTTTTTATAAATTTAATTGCAAATAAATTTTTATTTAATCTGTTTGGTTGAAATAAATACTTCATAGGATTCATTTGAAATAAATTTTATATTTTGTTAAATTATATTTTATAAGAATTTAAAATTCAAAACTCTAATTATATATACACACATAACTTATGTGCCCTTCTACTTTCTCAAAAAAAATTTTCATAAAAAATTAATATAATTATTTCTTGTAAAACAAATTAACAATTATATTAGCCAATATGCATTTTTTTTTTTTCTTTTTGAACTATATTTCTATGAATTGGAGTATTTCTCTAAAGCCTCAATGCTCGCAAAGATAGAAACATAGTGGTAGTAGCCTATTTTTACGTTCTTGGCGTTAAGAAGGCCCAACTCAGGACATTCCCACCATTCTCTTGGGGCAAAAGATATGAACTGATGAAAATGGATAATTAGGATTGGATCATTTTCCATCAACATATAGTGATGAAAACTTTGTTTCATTTTCATCTTCTGTGGCCTCACTTAATTCCACACAAACCCCAAAACCTAAAAATTTTCAACTCAGAGAGACCGGCCAGTCGGCAACTCTCATAAACCATCTTTGCCCATTATTAAAGACGTGATGAACCGAAGACAGAAGCAAAGGAAGGCTTTTTTTGCCAGCCCAATCTGAGTGTATTTTTATTTTTAGTGTATATTAAAAAAAGTGGTGTTTTTTTTTAACTAAATATTGATTGTATACAAGGGCATCAAAAAATAACAACAGTTATAAATTACAAGGAGGGCAAATATCCCAATCTAACTGAAGAGAATTTATAAAAGCCTTCCTTGCAATTCAATCAACAACTTGATTGCAAGAACACTTAGCGATTGACAAAAAAAAATGACAAAGACAAGTTGAAGTTTTACATTATGAAAAATAGCTTCAATTTCCCAGTTGATAGGACAAGATCCTTTGAAAGAGTTTGTCAAAATCTAATTATCCACGTCAAAAATAACTCTTTGAAACCAAATCTACATGCTAACATCACAGCAAGTTGTAAAGCTAGATCTTCTAAATGTAAAGTAGAGCTACAATGCCTTTTAGTAGATGGAGTTTCAACTAAATCTCCATTAGAATTCCTGCAAATACTTGCAATTCCACACATCATAGTATTTGAATCAAAAAGGCATCAAAATTAATTTTCCACCAATTTGAAGGAGGTTTTTGCCATTTGAAATTTGAATACTGATGAGAGCCAAACGTTTAATATTTTTTTTTATTTCTTAACATTTAGTTTGATGATAAATTTTATGATAATATGAGCTAATTAGTGCGCTTTGTGAATTAAGAATCGATTTTAGACATTAAATAAGAAGTAGAGTATAATGTCAGTTTTTAGAACTTTAGCAGATTTGACTTCTAAGATTTGGTGAAGGTTTTGACGCATTTACAGTGTCAAAAAGAAAATGTGGCCCTCTTGACATTTGAATCAGTATTGGGCTTATACATCAAAATATGAATTCGTTTGGATTAACAAATCTTGGACCGAAATTAGAAGATACAGTTTCACTACTATTTGAACAGCTTTCAGTAGTCAGACCATATTTCAAGCTAAAGAGATCCAATTGAAATGATTCAAAATACTATAAAAAGCTAAGACATGTGGCTACAACTTTCATAAAGGGCCCAACTCTGAATTCGAAATTATTAGTACTGAAATTATACTTCAAATTGCCACATGAATTTGTTAGAGATAAGAAATGAAAAAACTTCTTAATACCTACCCTTTAGGAGTTGATGTTCGGCATATTTTTTAGTTTTAAAAGAGGATTATAGCTTCTGATAGAGAGCATGTAGAGACTCAAAAAATTGAGAAAAAAATTTAGTTTTTAGGTAAAGATGCATTGCTAGACTCTCTTTTTTAGTTCAAGGGGATTTTGAACCCTAATTCAAGTTGATGGTGTTTCTCTTTAGTAACTCTATTTTTCCTTGTGAGAAATTGTTTAGTGTTATTCAATTTTTTTATTATGATGGATGTTCGGTTTATTTGATTTAATTAAGACCTATTAAATTAATTTACTAATATCAATTGCTAGACTTAGAAAATTGATTACGTAATTGATCTTTTTCTTAATCTTAAGTAGCAAATAGTGAAATAAGATTGTGGAAAAACTTTTTTAATATTGGATAATTAATATGGACTAATTTAAACAACTAAACTTGTGAATTGTTGCTTGAATTAATATAATTCTTTACTATTGACTATTTGCATGACCAATCCATAATCCTCATTGATTTTGACTTTAACAAATAATTTTGAATTACTAATATATTTGCCTAAGTGTGTTATTAAGCTACGACTAAGATCACAACTCAAGAAGCAAGCCTTTGAGATTATAGCAATGCCAATTTGAAGTACTCAAAACACTTATAAATGCTTTCCAAGTGATCATAAAGCTATGAGGATCAATTAAGGTCAAGAAAAGTAAATTTATGGAACTTATAGTGCCCTTCACAAATGCCCCTCATAACTATGAGGAGCACTCACGAGTAGAGTACAAATGAAGGTTAAATTGAGCAGAGGGACAGTGCTGCTCATGGTTCGTGCTCACGACCGTGAGCAGGATCATAAAAAAGCTCACGATCGTGAGCATCCTCACGATCTAGCTGAAAACCCTTCCAACGGCTAAAATGAGAGGCAACTACCATAATTTTTTATCCTCATGACCATAAGCCTCATCCTCATGAGCATCCCAAACTCTGTATAAAAGCTGAAAATGCATTAAATGAAGTTTGTGAAGGTTCAAGACAAAATTAAGATACTCCAATAGCTAGTTTTCATTCCTCAACTATAAATACATACCTTAAAACCTCATTTAATAATCTTTGAAAAGTTAGATATAGTTATTGAGCAAATTTATTGTTCAAGGCTGTCAAGTATTCATTATATTCTACTAACTCTTCTTTAAGTCTTTGAGTGTGGGATTGTGTATTAGAGTTAGGATTCTACTTCTACTCTTTCCTGAGTTAAGAAAAGAAGTGAGGATAAACTTTAGTGATTGGTTTAAGTGTGAACCATTTGAGACACTTGAAAATTTGGATTTATTTTGAGTTGAACCAAGAAAAACTCAAAGTGTTCTGAAGGTTTGAGTTGAGCCTTACAAAGACGCTTGCTTGTAACTCAATCTTGATAATACATTAGAGTGCTTGATTTGAAAATCCTAACTTGGAAAGACATTAGGTAGAGGAGTAGGATTAATTGAAAATCCAAACCTCTATAAACCATTGAATCCTTGCTTTTTCTTTTCTTGCTCATCTTTGTGTTATTGCTTATTTAAGTTCTAAGTTCTTAATCTTCTCAAATTTTCTTTAAAATTTTCATTAGTCCTATTCACCCCTTTAGGGTATTTTTATTTACTAGTAACACTAGCATTATATCAAATTTAAAAAATTTGTTTTAAGTTATATATTGATTAGATTCTAATGAGAGATTATTCACTAGAATAGGGATTAAAGAAAATTTTAAGTAATAGAGCTTGTTATTACATAGGATTGATAGTTTCTTAAGAAAGAAAAATATTGTTATTGTTCATTTAATTCATCACTTATAGGGTAAAATTGAACCACGAACTAAGTTTTAATATATTACATTTTTTTTAATTTGATTTAATTTTAGCTATTTAGATTTAGATTAGTTTGGAATTCAAATCTTCTCACCCCCCCCCCCCCCCCCTCCCCTTCCCCTTTCTTTTTTATAATTTAATACCAAATTGAATTAGGATTTAATAATGAAATTAATTATAATTAAATATTCTCTATGGGAATGACCTCTACTTATATTGTCTACAATTTTATAGGAAGATTAATTAGAGTAATTAATTTTGGTATTTTAGACACATATTAAATGCAAATCCATTTGACTACTATGATAAGGAGGGAAAATATTACATATGAGAAATTTTGGAATTCATTAGTAGCATGTCTACTTTTTAAAATAGAGTGAGTAGGATTTAGATGATTAGATTTGAATATAAATTCATTCCTACTTTTTCAAATATACCAACAAGTATAAGCAGTAATTCTAAGCATGTTAAATGAAGTAGGATCTAAAAAGATTGCATTATAAATTCCCACCAATTCATAAAAGAATGATTAGTTGTAGCATTAAGAATAAAACATATTTCACTACTAAATAAAATAACTCGATCATGATGATATTGAAACATCAAGTGTTCTATAGTTTCATAAAGTGCATTTGATGACAACCAGCATAAAAAAAAAAGATCCTAATTTGAATAACTCAAGTTCAAAGTATCCATTGAAGATTGATGGAGGACTAATAGCTAGATCTAGAGCTAAAAAGATATAGCAAACTTTGCAATTACTAATTGAAGAAAGTTAAGCGAAACTAAACTTTCCAAGCAAGAACTCACACCATGAATAAGATTCAGCATTAATTAACTTAATCTAAATTCATGAAAATTCATTTGGATGATTTTCAAGGTCAAGGGACGTTTTGAAATAACTACAAATAATGGTAGGTGGATTACACTTAATTGGGCTCAACTAAGATGTTTTGAGCTAATTAGCTTGTTTAGTGTGTGTTAAGTCTTAGTTTAGTTTTATTTACTTGTAAACATTTGTTTAAGCCTATTTACATTGTTTTAGACTTATTTTAGTTGGTTTTATGCCTAAATTCATGTAGCTTAAGTTTTGGGTAGAATTGATATATTTTGGGTTTAATTTATTTCAGTTTGAATATATGTGCAATTACCTTGTAGATATGATTCACTCTAGTGTGTCTTTCCCTCAATCTTGAGACTGGTTTGTAATATTTTATACATCTCTGTATTATATTTCTGCCCTAATTTTGATATTGATATAAATTGTAAACAAACTATATGTGACAGTGCTATTCAAGTTATTTTTGCTCTAATGTATTATGACTCTTTTTATTTTGATGGATTGTCTATTTTATCTCCACTTCTAAAAATTCAGATAATTTAAATCCTTTGTCGATTGATAAAACTACCTCACATTTGCTAGAAATGTTAAAATAGCTTATCCATGCGTGCTACATAGCAGTCTTCATGTCACACCTCATCCTCTAATTAACCACTAATATACAATTATCTACGGTAACCATAGTTATTAAATATCTTAATACACTTAATGAGCTTTTAAGGTTATATATATATACGAACACTTAATAGTATACATGAAACCTGTACAATTTAAAACCTTATTTGGTATTTACTTAATATTGCTACATCCATTCATCATTCATCATTCATCATTCATTTATCACATGCATCCATCCAGCGATCATATACCAATATTATCCTTAATAATCATACATCACATATTACTAAAATCAACCACAATAAAATATATAATAATGATCATCTTGGTATCAATCATCCATACTGAATAATGTTTAATTATACAATAATCCCAAAAGAATATAATATCAGAGTACTAGATGCTAATACAAATAATACAAGATACAATAAAATTTGCCCTAGCATCTAATCTCCAGCATAACTCTCGAATCTCAGTCCGGAATAAGATGGTGGTGGAAGACAAAGGTAATAATAGCAGCACAAGTTTAGGTCAACCCTCAAACAAAACACTAGCCCTATGGCGCAAAGATCACTCTAGTCACACGCTTCAGTAGGGTGTAGAAAACGGCTGCAAGCAAAAAGCCAAAATCTGATGCATCCACAAGACTTCATCACACCCATATGAGGGTGACCTCAACATCCAGCGAAGTAGTATAAGTAACGCGGAAAATCGAATGAACACTGTCCTCATGCTCCTCTCACACCGATGAAACTCGTGCATCAGCTCCTATAGGTACCACCAAAACCTTGAAAACTAAGTCAGCATCGGCATCATGACAAACAACAAACCGCACTGAAGTATCTGTGGCTGAAACCTCGTAGACCATAGTATCCCAATATACTGCCATCTCCTCCTCCAGCTCTAACTACTGTCTCAATTTGGGAAAATCATTTTAAAAATGGTGGTAAGTAATTTCAAAAGAAATTACCCAGTGAGCAGCAAAAATATATCTTTTATGACAAATCGTCAAACCAAAACCATCTTGAACTATTTTTCCAGCGATAAAACTCAATTTATAAAACCCTTTTTAAAATAATCCAATCAATCAAAAATCTAATTTTCTCTTTTCCGAAATAGAGCTCAAAGCATTTCAAAACATCAATTGAATCCCTGATTCCTTTAAAACTACCCAATAAAAATCCTTACAAAATTGTAGCGAAAATGCTTACATAAATAAACACAAAATCTCTAATAGCTTAAAATTACGAAGCTGAATCAACTTTATTCCCTTGACATTTCTAATAGCGATTCTCGCAATATTTGGTTATCACAACAATTTTCATCTTTTAATTATTAGGAGGTTACACCTCAATCATTATTAAGGTTGAGAGTTAATCATCAC
>CATIWO010045888.1:0-12807 GCA_949673435.1 Macaranga tanarius
CTAGATTTAATTCATTGGTTGTTGTTGAACTCAATGTCATTTTAGGACTGATCAACCTAAAATTGAATAGACACTATAGACTTAATCGAGAGATACGTTCTATAGGAAATGACAATGACCTATTAGTTGCTTATTTAGTCGAGAGACACTTGAGTAGACTAATATTGATTAAAGGTTGTTCATTAAAATTGGTTTTAAAAGACATTAGGTTAGTGAGAGCTGTCAAATTTAGTGTTAATTAATTCTGATTTAATTATAGGTTTATCTGAGAGGAAGATCTATAATTGTCAAGATCCCTTCAAAATGAATTAGAACTAGTATATACCTAGGGTGTAATAAATCCTTTAAAATGGTCAATTGAAATAAGAATCCTAGCTTTTAGAATTTGAATTGAATTTATGTTTTTATTTTTCTTAATTTAGTTTTATTTTCTTGAAATTACAAACTCTATTTTGTTGTCTAAACAATCAAACATTGTGAGTATTACAGTAATCAATACCAAATCTCTGTGGGACGATATCTTTATTTACTACTTGATACGATTCTGTACGCTTGCGGATTAGTACACATCAATTAGCCTTACCACCTAAGTTAGAGGGAGTATATGATATATTTCATGTATCAATGTTGAGAAGATATTGAAGTGATTCCACTCATGTTTTATAAGAACAACTAGTGGAATTGAAAGAAAATTTAAGCTATGAGGAAGTACCAGTGGCTATCTTAGCAAAGGATTAAAAAGTGTTAAGAAATAAGGTTATTCAATTAGTCAAGGTGCTATGGAGAAATTATTCCCAAGAGAAAACTACTTGGGAGCGAGAAAAAGATATTAGGCGGCAATATCCAGATCTTTTTTAATTAAAAAAAGAACTTGTATAAATTTCGAGGATAAAATTTCTTTTTAAAGAGAAAAAATTATAACATCCGTGTCCTCAGGACTGGATTAATACAATTTAGTAATAGTTAAAATTTAAGTAAATATGTTGAGTTTTATTTATGAGAGAATTGAGTTTAAAAGAAATGATTAGAATGAAATTGAATATAGGAGATTTGGATAAATTTGAAATAAATCAAGGACTAAATTAAAAGAAAAAGATTGTATGAGGATTTATGAGGGAATGAATAGAATAATAGAGGATTAGAAAAAAAGAGTAAAACTTCTACGTTAAGAACGCAGAAGCAAGAGAAGAAAAGAAAAAAAAAAGAAAACAAAGCAAAGAAAGAAAAGAAGAAGAAGAATATCAAAAGGGCACTATAGCTAGGGTTCCAATAAATTCAAAATTTATTGATTTTGAGTTTCTAATCTTATGAGTGGCTTTCTTTTTGTATTTTTCTTTAAGTTTTTAATTTGAATTTGTTGAACTATTAAGTTAAAATTTTGGTTTTGATTGTAGAAAATAATGTGTCTATACTACTAAATTCATGTTGTTAGTGCATTTAAGTGAACGAAACTTATGTTGTGATAATTTATGGTACAATTAGTATAAATATTTGGACCTTGGATTAAGTTTCTGTCAAAATTTTAGTACAGAACATGTCTCAGATACACTAAGGTGGCGCTTGAATGATCAGCGATGCCCGAGTAGCATTGAGGCGATGCCTTAATGGAAATAGACAACGCCTCAGTACTAAGGCAGCACCTCAGTGCTCAGGCGACGCCTAAATAGAGTTGGGGCGACACCTTTGTACTGAAGAGGTGCCTCTGTAGTTTAATTCTATACTATGAACGAACCGAAACATAAACTTTGGAACGTAAACTTAAATCGAAACATTGAGGAACATACGTGAATATCAGAAATAATGTGATTTAATTAAATTAAGTAAAATGAAACCTATTCATTGATATGAAGTGAAATGGAATTTCTAACATATTGGATAAAGTGTATAAATTCTCAAGTCTCAGACATAGACACTAAATTTTATAATTAAAGTTGTGTTAAACTAGGTGTATATGAACTGTAAAGTACGGAAGAAAAATAAAGTGATCAATGAATTTCAAATGACAATTATAATTTAATGTTGTAGTTGAATTGTAATATGAAAATAAAGATGTAAATATTTTATATATATATATGAATAAAGATATATATATATATATATATATATATATATATATATATATATATATATATATATATATATATATATATATATATATGTAAATGTATAGATATTGCTAAGAGTGAGTTGGCCAACTAAATGATAATTGTCTTTGGGACAGTGCATGGATTCAAATGTGCCTTTGGGATGAATTCATGTGGTTGATAAGTATTCATATGAAATTATTGAGATGCTGAGTGTGGATGATATGACATACAGTCAGTGTGGACTGCATGATATTTTTAGGCTGAGATGCTGAGCGTTGTAAGATTTGAAATGTAAATATATATTTGAGAGATATAGTATTGTGGTGAGATTGTATATTATACAATGAATAAACATATTTAAAGATGTGAACATAGAATGAGCTAGCAGACTCTCAAAAGTATAATATACAATTCAAAGAATATGATGAACAAAGATTTAGGAATTTAAATCCATTTCCTATATCGTACAGTAGTACGAGAAATTTTAATTATTTAATCAAAAATGGTTATTGAATTTAAAATATAAATAAATAAGATGATAGCGAAATTATCTTGGAAATATTGACCACTTCATTTATTTGTTTGCCCTTAAGTTTAATTTCATTTAATTGTGAATATATAGTATTGAGTGTTGGATTGTTGTTTTTAAGATTTTTGCTATTGATATCTCTAGCCACTCACTAGGTAATTTTCTTATGAAATTATTCACCACTTTATTTTAAATTATATTTCAGCTTAGGTGTAGTATTTGGATAGATATATACTAGATATATGGTCGTTTAGTGGACCACCATGACTTATGAATTCACGGAGGTTGAGAGTTTAGTGAAGTATATTGTGTGTCATGACACTAATATTGACCTGACTGTGTGAGTTACAGTTGAGCCCATAGGGGTGTTAGTCCGTATGTCCACCATCCATGACGAGCACCTTGACAGCATTTGCACCACCTTCAAGTATTCTACGAGACCACCACAGACGTCCAAGTCACCTTGACTTGGGTGTAATGTAAAGATAGAAAATCTACATCCTTTTTGGTCTTTTTGCTTCTAGATCATTCCACACCCTTAGAGCTTATATTATAATACTTTTTGGATTGTATAGATGGGTGATCTATGGTGGTTTTGGCTTGTGACTGGAGTTCCTCTACATCCACCACATCTTGGTCGGCTCATGACCGGACCTCTGAGAGAGAGATGTTGGATTATAGTTATTGATGTATTTTTAAGTTATTTTTATAGCATCCGGTACTCTTATTGTATATATTTGATCATTGTATATATTTGGTATGCTATTTGGATGAATATATATATGCATATTTATGGTTACGCATATCTTATTGCCATTAGATTATTATTCTATAAAGATTGAGGATTATCGATATTGTTTTCATTGTATTGATATGTGGTGGTATTATGTTAGGAATGCAAATATTTGAATATTTGTTGTTAAGAGATTCTTTCTGTTAGTTTGGGTAATATCTCTCCAATAGTTATTCCATTAGTTAAGTCTACCAATGGAAATATTGACAAGTAGGGGTGTTACAGTTGTTCTAGTCTGCTTTTTCTGATTTGCTATTTTGTCAATGTGTTGTTGCTGGTTTAGTGCCTTCCTTTATAGCTAGGCTCTTTGCTGTGATGTTGGTGGCTTGTAATTGCTATTAGTGATCGGTTGTTTGCCAAGTTCAGCTGTTTGTGTGTTGGGACTTCTTATGGGGAAGTTATTTGTTGTATTTTAATTACTAGTAGTTGTTTAGTGTGTCTTTCGAGTTCTAGCTAATTGTCCACAGGGTTACTGTTGTTACTTGTTAAAATCGTTTAACATAAACCAAGAGAGGTGGGATTTAGAATGTAAGCTTTAAGTTTTGTAAGCATATTTGGTTGGGAATGGTCAATACCTGCATTATTCATTTGTCTCCCTTATTATTGTTTTTTCCTATTTAATATTTGACGGCTGTTGTTTGGTTAATGAGAATTATGTCATGTCATTTATTTCATTAAATCAAATTTTAAAACTATAATTTGTTTCACATGATCAGATTGATGCCCTGAATATTGGAATTTACCATCATAATTATGAAGTGTAGTCACTACATAATTAGCAAGCAAGAAGTACGAAAATTGGCAAAAGATGGATGCTCATAATTAGAACTCACAAAACAATATAGTTGTGTTAATATCAGGACCATAAAATAATAGTCCTTGCATATATATTGTCAATAAAATTGAATACTAAAACAAGATTTCAAGACTGCAACCATAATCGGTCATGCAGCCGCTCCTCGCCAGCACTATACATTTCATCTATAATCTTTAAAATATAGTATTTTAACATCACTTAGACTTCTTTCTCAAGTGATTCTTCCCCTTATGATTATCAATATAATAAAAGAATTGCTTATTAAAAAAAGAAAGGTTTATTGATTTTGGGGAATAAAAGGGTTCTTAAATATTACAAGGATTATTGGTTTATTTTCCATATAATATTAGTTTATTTTTGGTTTAAATTTCGTATATTATTGATTTACTTTGGGTTTATTTTCCACATATTATTGGTTTATTTTCTGTATATTATTAGTTTACTTTTGGTTTATTTTTCGTATATTATTGTTTAACTTTTGGTTTATTTTCCATATATTATTGGTTTATTTTCCGTATATTTTTAGTTTATGTTCCGTTTATTAAAACAATATCTCACACTTTCATTTAACTTCATGAAGAATACTAAATAATCACATTACATTTTTCCAACTATTTATATTTCCAATAATAATTATTTTTGAATAAAAATAAGAATTATTTACAAAAAAATGCATATACTTTAGTGCTTTTTGTAATTTAATCATATACTTTTAATTTTAGCAATTTTATACACAAACTTTTTTATTTTTGTAATTCTATGCACCGATTGAAAATCCAGTGAAATCATGCTGACGTGGTATCGGAAAAATCTGAGTCAGTCCACGTAGGTGCCATGTCAAAACACATGTTTTTGATAATTTGTAAAACAATGCACAAACTTCGATTTTTTTACAATTTTATCATGAACTATTAATTTTTTGGCAAATTGATGCATGTATATATATACATATATTTTTTTTGTTTAATGTACATTTTTTCAATTGATACATGTAAAATAATTATATAAGCAATCTGAGTTCAAAATTAAATTTTTAATTTAAAATTTATTATTATTATTTATTATTATTTTAATTCAATTGTTGTATTCAAATTAATACTTATTTTATTATTTTGATTTAAATTATAATTTAAAATAGTTTAAATTTTAAATTTTTATTTAATTAATGTAAGATTAATTAGTAATTTTTTATAGTATTTATTCAATTAACATTTTTATATGATTATAAAATTATAATATTTTCTAAAATGTTGAAAAAATTAATAAAATTCTAAGATATCAAATGATATTTTTCAAAAGTTTAAGAACTCAAATATAAAATTTTAAAAAATTACTATTTATTATTACTTTAATTAAATAAAAATAAAAATTTAAATTTAAAATTTAACTCTTATTGCTTAAATAATCATTTTACATGTATTAATTCAAAAAATATACATTATATATACATATATATACATACACACAACACACACATGCAACAATTTGCCAAACAATAAATAGTTTGTGATAAAATTGCAACAAATATCAAAGTTTATGCATTATTTTACAAATTATCAAAAAGATACATTTTGACGTGACACCTACGTGGATTGACTCAAATTTTTCCGGTAACCACGTCAGCAAAATTTCACCGGATTTTCAACCGGTGCATAGAATTGCAAAAATAAAAAAATTTATGTATAAAATTACCAAAATTTAAAGTATATGATTAAATTGCAAAAAGTGTTAAAGTATATGCATTTTTTTTTTTTAAATAATCCTATATCTAATTTCATTTAGGAAAAATTTTTTGAAAAAAAAAATAGAGAATTGTTATTGTTGTTTAAAGGCAAAATCAGAAGCTATACATTGATTGGTGCATAAATAATGCGAGAGAATGAGGGAGAGGTAGAGGTAGTTAATACTTAATTAATATATTAACTATAACCACCTTTAATTTATACATTGTCCATGTCTTTGGCTTGAGGCCCTCCTTTCTCTTGTCCTCTCTTCTCTTCCTCCAATTGTGCCACCCATTTTCTTTGCACACACCTATCTTTGGTATTTCCTTTCATCAAGCATATATATATATATATATAAATTCTTTCATTAACCATTTAATATAATTATGACTGCCTTTTATATTTTTATAGTTCAACTTAAAAAAATTATCTTCCATGATTTAGCCAGAATTAAAATTTATAAAAAATTGAATTACTTACGCTGAATAGACTTTAAAAAATAAAATATTTGTCATATTTATTATATTTTTAATATTGAAAGTGTAAAATCACCAATATTTTTTTGTTTTGTTTTTTTGTGTATTTAATATATCAAAATGATGGATTTGAGTATAAATATCAAATCTTAATGAATAATTTTATAGTTTTATAATTATATTTTGGTGTGGAGTTTTTCTTCCACTTTTGGCACTTTAATTCATCAATTGAAGCAGTAAAATGGTAGATCAAGCTAATGCCGAGATAAAAATTTGGAGAATATAGTCAAATTTACTTCAATTTAACTCCTTTAATACATTTGAGACGCAGATAACGTAAATGACTAATGAAAATTTTTTTTTGTATTTGCCGGAAAGAATTTGTATGCAATATACTTGTTTGTTTTTTTAGGTATAATTATTTTCTCTTAAAAAGAGAAAGTATTGTAATGTTCTATTGTATTATCTCGAATGTTTTAACACTATTGAATGATATTCATAATATTATTTTAACGGTAATGTTTCTTGTTGCGTTGCACGATGTGAATAGAAATGTCACACAACGCTACAATTATAATTTTATCTTTAAAAAATTTTATATTCCTCTATAAAATAGAAGAACTTTTATTAAAAAAAATTTATTGTACCTTCCCGTACAATATCGCACGAGGAAATACGTATGATTACCAATTTTTTAATCTCTTAACAATTGTCCTTTAATGTTTAAAGTCCCAGAATCTTTCAGGTCCTGTACTTGGAAATTGGAACCTTAATAACTCACTTAAAATTTTAGGATTGTACTATAGAACTTTATAATATTCATTGATTAGTTATATTTTTTTTTTGGCCACAGTTGATTAGTTATAATATTTGTTAACTTTTCATAATGTTTCATAATTTATAATTTTTTAAAAAATAATTAAAATTATATGTTTGAGGCAAACGTTTGATTTCACATCATCATTTTAGCTAAGTATTTATGCCATGACATTAGTGGTAGATGCCAATTAAAACTTTGATAAAATAAAACTATTCATAAAATTAATGGAATAATTTTATACAAATTGAAAACAATGATAAAATTGAAAATTAATTTAAAATTCAAGATGAATTGAAATTGGATCCAGTTATATTCGCACCATCACCTCAGTTGTTATATATGTATATTGTGTCACTAATAGCACATGTTAATTAAAGTTTAGCTAAAATGAAAATTATTCATAAAATTAATACAAATTAAAAAAAATGGAAGTAAAATTGATCATTAGTTTAAAGCTTAAGATAAATGGACAATTAAACTTTATAAAAATGTAAAAACAAATTAGAGTTCGACTTTCATTGCTAGATTAGAATTTAATAAATTTTGAATAATAGTAGTTTATACCAAAAAAAATTATTGGTGATTATTTCTATATAATAAAACAGCTTGAGATTTGATCTAAGATTGATAGGACATTGGAAGTAGAAAATTAAGGAAATGTGAAAATTTGTTCATTTACTAATTCAATAGATTATATATATGAGGATGATTCAACTCAGTCCGATTCGGATCCAACAACTATTTAGGACTTCACATTTTTTAAATCATGCATTTTTTTTTTATATAATAATAATAATTTCATTCATTTAAACCAGCAATACAATGATAAAAATATTGATATAAATCTACTAAAAACCATTAAATGATGAAACTGTGAAATATTCACATATCCAAGGTTAATAGCATAATAAATCAGCTCAAAGCCTACACATTTAAAAATTCTATAATGACTAGAATACTTATGACTCTAATGCTGCAACATACTGACGACCATAATCGAATCTGATAACTCTGTTGAATCGAATATGTTTTGTTTGTCTGAATTGCCTACAAAATAAAAAACGCCGCAACAAGACGGCGAAAACCAAACGCCGCAACAAAATGGCGAAAACCAAACGCTGCAATAAGACGGCGAAATCACAAAAATTAAAAAATAAATCTAAATCTATATGGAATACCCACTTATTTTAAAATTAAATTGATAAAAAAGATGTATAGAGAGGTGATTTTAGACCAAAAATTACCTCTCTCTACTAATAAAGATGAAAAGAAAAGAAGAAGAAAAGAGAAAAATTTGACATAAAATGAGAGATGGAGGCTAGAATTTTTGCAAACTATGATTATAATTATGAGCAGGTCTTTTTGCATTTTTATTTTTATTTGTGTAAAAGATATTAATAAAATATTATACTTTTGATTTTTAAAATGATCTTACATTATTCATTGAATTAAAAATCATTTTATAATGTTTGAATTTTAAAATTATTCATGAATGAATAAAATTATTCAAAATAAATAAATTATAAGAAAAAGTATAAATTACTATATTCAAATAAAATATTTTTATTTTTATTACATGAAATTTGAAGCATAAAAATATATAAAGATATTAATATATTTAAATTACTTTAAAATTTAATGTCCAACAGACCTTGCATTATATATGTCTAGAGATTAATTATAAAATTATTGATTAACTATAAATTATTGATTGATTTTTTTTTTTTTTGGAAAAATAAAAGAAATTTTATCCCTATAATCTTATTTACATATATGCTAATGAATTAAAAAGACTAAAAGTTAGTACTCCAATCAAATTCTAAAATCAAGATATGAGTGAAGTTGGAAAGAAGAGTTTATTTTTTATTGGTAATCTAAATATGTTATTTGGAGTGGAACAAATTCTATTTTTTTAAATGACAATTAGAATGAAAATGGATGGAGTACTAACTAATTTCTCTTTCTTCCTCTTTTTCTCCTCTCAGAATATCTTCTTTCATTTGTTAGTGGTTTTGAGAGGTGATTTTGGCCATTCTTTTTTTATATTTTATTCATAAATGGTTAAATATTATAGTTCTATGTTTTTGTTACAGTTAGTACCTCCACCTAGTGAGGGTGTGTTGGGTTTTTTTACCTCTTTAAAGTTGCTATAGTTGATCTTTTATAGATCAATTTGAAGAATTTACAAGTTAAAAGTTTGTGGATAATGATCTTGCCTTTACGTAAATCGGCTCCAATCCTTCAATGTTACCTTAAAAATAAGTGAATTTCACGATTGAAAAGTTTTGAATTTATGATTTCACTTGAGTTGATCTTGTAATAGTATGAGTAGTTTGTTAGTAAATTACTTGTACTTTTATCTATGGGTGTAAATCATCTTTTTTTCAACGAATCAAATTCATTTGTTGTTCAAAAAAACAAAAGAGAAAATGGCAAATTGGCAAAAAAATCCATAATTCATATGTAGATGATAAAAAGAATGAAAAAGGGAAAAGAGATAAAAACAGGATTGTTGTCAGCTTGTTGCAATGCTTTAAGACACAATCAGATGAGCAGGTTCAGAAATCTATTGAAAAATAAAATTATTGGCTCTTGCAAATTGGCTTGTTGGCCTCCAATCCATCAACACCAACTTCAGCGACTCTTTATCAATGCCACACACACATATATATGCTCTAATTCTAAATTCAATTCAATTCCCACATCACCATCTCTATTTTGTCATCACTCATATCACTGCCACTACTTCAATGATCTCCTCAAAAGAATTATTTTTAAAAAAATATAAAAAATTATTATTCATACTAAATACACTCTCGAAAATTAAAAGCATATAGACAAAAATCAACTGTTATTAATTTCATACATGGGAAACTTATTTAAATACTATTTAATTTAATTTTAAAAATAATAACTATTTTCTTAACAGTAAAATATTTTTTGTTGATTAATTTTTCTAAAATCCAAACGTATTAAATATTAAACAATAATTTTTTTTCTGAAATAAATATAGCCCTAATATTTATGTATTTTGTTTTTATCTTTTCAAGCAACAAGGGGAGGGTTTTTTGTTTTAACATTAATTCATAACCTTTATTTTTAAGTGCATTACGTTATTAATATAAGTAATAACATAAGGATAAAAAGATTTGTCAATTTGAAGGATAAAAATATCCATTTCGGTGTGATGTCTTTCGTTCATAGGACCAGAAAATAGATTTTTTTTTTAGAATCTCATATTAGATGTCGAATGTATGTGTTTGAATTATATGAGTTAGTATATTTTTACAAAATTGTTATAATTTTATAAAAGAGTATATTATGTTCCTGACCTGTTGTTTGTTTTGTATAATTTTAAACAAACAAAAAACTATCAACTAATATTAATTAAATCAAAGAACTATGCATGTGACTAACCTAATTAAGATGACGATTAATTAGCACTACATAATAATCAAAGATTGTGTTCTAGGTAAGGTTTCCAATTTTCACAAGGAACATGTAAAATTCGTAATGGGGCATTAGGAGTACAAAATGGTGAAAGAGGAATTGATGATGATTAAAGGCATTTAGAGCTACCCGTTAACATCATCATGCTAATTGCTAATTGCTAATTGCTAATTGTAATGTCCAAAGTGAAGTATGTAAAATTCGTAATGGGGCATTAGGAGTACAAAATGGTGAAAGAGGAATTGATGATGATTAAAGGCATTTAGAGCTACCCATTAACATCATCATGCTAATTGTAATGTCCAAAGTGAAGTAATATATCTGTGTGTGTATTTTCACTATCACCACCTTGACCATCAAATCAAATTCTATAATTATAGCACCTACATATGTTCCCATTTGTAAGTCAACTCCAAGTTTTTTTTTTGAAAAAAAAATTATTTTGTTGAACTTTCACATGATTGACTTTTGGATTCATTTCCAGATTCTTAAGAGTACGTCCAATTGAATTTGGAGGGCACATCATTATTGCCCAAATCAAAATGCACATGAATGACAAATCTCTCACATTTTCACTTCAATTTATTTTTCACTTTTAGCTGTTATCTTCTCTTTATCTTACTTTTCCATGATTACAAATGCCTATTTGTCTATGAACCAAAAAAATCATAAAAGACATTGTGCATTAAGTAATTTTTTCCATCCATTTTTTTTTTAAAAAAAAAAACCTTTTTAAAAAAATTATTAATCATTTTATACATCAATTAAAATTATTTTTTAAATAGTTTTTAACATTATAAAATATAAAAAAGTTACTTATTTTAAATATATATATATCATCACCTATATATTGACAGATGTATATAAGTACTAAATAATTAAGATACATATTAATTTTTAAATATATAAATATAAAATACTTATATTTTATCCAAAATCTTTTTCCAAAATAAAAATTTGATTGCTAAATTATTAGGAGAGTGGTTGTCTTAATTTCTCCTTTCTGTTTTCACAATAGGTTTAAGGGATCTTTACATATTTACCCTAAAAACATCACCTAACAACCAAATTACTCTTACTTTTTTATTAATTACACGCGTGCCCCAATAATGAAAATAATTACACACGTGCCCTGAAGCTCTGACACGCGTGTGCGTGCCCTGGAGCACTTACGCCTGAGTTTTCAAAAAAAAAAAGTGCTGATAATTTTCCGTACATTATTGGTATATTATTCGAATATTATTATTAATTTTTCATGTATTGTTGGTATACTATTCGTAAATTATTATTTTTAATTTTCTATATATTATTAGTTTACTTTTATTTTTTTTTCATATATTATTAGTTTACTTTTGGTTTATTTTCTGTATATTATTGGTTTACTTTTATATATTATTGGTTTACTTTGGATTTATTTTTCGTATATTATTGATTTATTTTTCATATATTTTTAGTTTATATTCTGTATATCAAGATAATATCTTACACTTTCATTTAGTTTTAAGAATAAATACTAAACAATCTCAATATTATATTTTTCTAATTCTTTATATATCCAATGATATTTATTTATGAATAAAAATAATGTATTATAACTTGAATACAAATATTAATCATCTCTTATTTTTTTCAAAAATGTATTTAATATTTCAGTTTCATTCAATTTTGAATACTTTTAGTTTATTTTTCATTTATATTATTTATATGAAACAATTCATATATATAATTAAACTCATTTTTTATAGATATACAAAATATTTATAAACTATATCTCTTAAGTACAATATATACTATATAAATAAGGAAAAATAAAAATTTTAAAAATAAAAAGAGGGTAAAACATAAATAAATTATGTAAAAAATAAAAAAAGGGAAGAAAGAAAAAAAAAAGAAAAATTAAAATTAAAAAAATAGGGGAAAGAAAAAACTATATCTCTTAAATACAATATATACTATATAAAAGAAGGAAAAATAAAAATGATGGTAAAACATAAATAAATTATGTAAAAATAAAAAATAATGGAAGGAAGAAGAAAAAAGAAAAATTAAAATTAAAAAAATTAGGAAAAAAAAATTGGATGAGAAGAATAAACAAAAAAAAAAGGAAAACA
>CATIWO010045895.1:0-17778 GCA_949673435.1 Macaranga tanarius
TGGGGAATTTTCAACTAAGTCTGCTTATGATTTCCTCTTATCGAACTCGTCTGGAGGTCCTCACCGGCTGTGGCAGCTCATCTGGCGGTGGCCTGGTCCTCAGAGAATGAGGATGTTATTGTGGCTTGGGGCTAACCAAAAACTTCTCACCAATAAAGAGAGCTAGAAGGCATTTGTGTAATTTGGTTTTATGTGAGAGGTGTGGTGCTGCTAGCGAGGATGTTTTGCATGTTTTGAGGGACTGTGTTCATGCTAAGTTGGTTTAGCGACAGTTGTTACAGTCTCAAGACATGACAAAATTCTTCTATTTGGAGTTGGAGGACTGATTTTCGTTCAATTTGGAAAATAAGAAGTTGTGGGACTATGGCTTAACCTGGGATTGTGTTTTTGGAGTGGCAGTGTGGTATTTATGGTATTGGAGAAATTGTGCGTTATTCCAAAGTGACGCCATAAGAACGGATAAGGCTGGTGTAATTTTGGCTAAAGCTGCAGAGATTTTCAGAGTGCTGGAGAGGTTTGGTGCTGTAAATTCGAATGGTCACCTTCAAGTTCAGAAGATGATTCAATGGAAGCCTCCATTAGAGCATTGGGTTAAGGTCAACACGGATGGTGCATGTAGTAGTAATTCGTCGCTTTCCACTGCCGGAGGGGCAATTAGAAACTGCATGGGTAACTGGGTTGCGGGGTTTGCCATAAAGATTGGAATTTGCTCAGTTACAGCAGCAGAACTTTGGGGTGTTTTGGAAGGATTGTCACTTGCCTGGGAGTTGGGGTTTAGAAAAGTGGAGTTGGAGGTTGATAGCAGTAGTCTGATGAAGCTTATCAAGAAGCAATCGGTAAGGATGCATAACAACATGCAGCTGATATCTTCGGTTCAGGCACTTCTAGCTCGAGACTGGAATGTTAAGGTTGCCCATGTATATCGAGAAGCAAATTTTGCAGCGGACTTCTTGGCTAGTCACGCTTACAGTCTTGCCGCTGGAAAGCACAGATTTGATAGGCCGCCCCCGGGTTTAGTGCAGTGGCTGGATCACGATAGGATAGGTGTGTCTCATAGCAGACTTGTTCCTGCTGTTCAGGTATAGGCGTTTTGCCTCGTTTTTTACCAAAAAACAAAAAACAATGAAAGTGGATATGAAAGTAAATATGGATATATGGTGGTGTACAAAAAAATAGGAGTTACTAAAGAGAAAAGTGAAGGGATATTAAAAAGAAAAAGAAGAAATGATGAAAGAAAGTGAATAGAGTGTAGTTAAAAGAGGTTATGAAGAGAAAAGATGATGGAATATTAAAGAGAATAAAAGAAAAGGGTGGAGGGATATTAAAGAAAAGAAGAAAAAATGGTGAAAAAATATTGAAAAGAAGAAGGGGAAAGGGTAAAAGGTAAGTGACCTAAGCAAGCTGAAGACATAAAATGGCACGGTCCATATTGTTAAAATATAATGTGTCAAAATTATAGAAGATTTTATGCAATTCTTAAATTTATTATATTTACATAAATTCCCACTGAACTCATTGATATCATCTCTTGGAACAAGATAATCAATTTCAATTCAAAGATATCTCTTGGAACAAGATGATCAATTTCACTTCAAAGATACAAAGCTAAAACTTCAATTATTAAAGAAGATGATGCCTTCACTCTTCTGGAGCTACACCATCTATATTACTATTTATGGCTTTCTGCATATGACAGCTCTTCCTGCAAATGAGGAATGAGCATCAGGGACACCATCACATTTGAGTTTTAGAGGATCCATCTTACTCCAACTCTGTTTTTTTTTTTTTTCATAATCCAAATGCTTTTTTTTTTCTTTTTAGTCTAATGTCTCTAATATCTGATAGCTACGAGGGCTCTAACTATTTCGGAATTCGAGTTGGGTTGACCTACAAAGCATTTAAAACTCTCCAGCACTAATTTTCTTCATATATAATACTCAAATTCAATTTCAAAAATTTACTTGGGAGAATCTAAACTCCTCTCCATTTGAACTAACAGTGTTGATAATTTTTTTTCCTATTTAAAGTTATAATCCAAATTTAATTTAGGAAACTTTGAAAGGATGGAAGGAATAAAAATTTATTATATCATTCAATAGTTAGCCTAAATAGGTGAAGAAATTTACCCATTTTTTTTCTATGATTTTAACCCAATTAGATTTGAATGCACCAAATCGATGTAGGAGATAACTGAAGGTAAAATTTTAATAAAATATATTAGATTCTAAATATTTGTAGATTGCCACATTGGAGTTGTAATTTATGCTGAAACAGGCTTCTAATGCCAATTTTATCATTTTTTTTTTTTTTGACATTTCATTAATTTATCATAATTCATATATTCATGCATGAATTAGCAATAAAGCAATAATTAGACTTCTAGTGGGCATACCTTAAAAGCTTATATTAAAAAAAAGAAAAAAAAAAGATTAAAAACAGATCACATAGACAAAGTTTGACATGATTCCCTTGTCCAAACATTAAGATTGACAAACTTGTCAACAAACCATATTTGCAAAACGCTACTCTTTTTCCCTTCCGTTCTTGAAGAAGAGTTCTTACAATAGAAATTACATTTATACATGGTACAAATTCATGCATGCAAGAGGGAAAACATAAAAGAACTAATTTGGCAACGTAATTTAGATATGAGACAGGGATTTTATGTGTTTCTCAGAAGATAAAGAATCCGGAATGGTGCTATGCTAACCTTCAAATGATTGCTAAGTCTAGCTGGTAAGGTGGGGAAAAAATTAGGACTGCAAAACCAGATTGAACTGCAGGGTTTATGCGCAAACTCATGAATTATAGTTGGAAAAATCTGGATAGAAGAATCTTGATCCCACAATCCAGTAGTGTTTCACATCTTCACAAGAAAAAAATTAGATTTAAAACTACACAATTTGTTCACAGTTGAACAAGTCCTCATTTACGATGCTTCCTGTTCAGATTTTTTACCCTCTAATAGCATTAGCTCCTGGTGCCAGCCCTCCAGTTTTGCCAACTTCTCAAGCTGCTCCGGATTCATATCCTGTGGAGCAGTTTTCTGCTGCTGAGATTCTGCTTGTCGAATCTGGATAAAGTGAACAAAAATCGGGTGAGATGATCATCTAAAACGTGAACACAGTGCTTTGAGTCACATTAGAGAATCACTGCAAATTGTGTGAATTTCATAGAACCTATAGAGCCACTATAAGGAAGTAAGTAGTTCGTGGTGTGCACATTTAACTTGTGTTACAGACAATCAGTACTCCTCTAGAACTGAAATCAACAATTTGATTCCCAATGATATCCTACACCAGAAAATTTGTTGTTACAAGACCAACACCCTTAGCAGGACCTCACGCACCTACCTTTCCCATTGTTTTTTTTTAATAGAGTGCAGAATGCAGATCATATAATTACAGTAGCTGGAAAATTATTTGAGCAAGGACAAAGATTACATGGTTCATGCAAAAAATAAGTTGTACAGTTTCTGGTTCCCTATAATTGGATAACTCATAAATTGCCAGCATTCCACTTTCCATCCCATTGACAACTTTCTATAATTGTAACAAAACTGCACACCTCTCTCTCTCTCTCTCTAATCAACATTTCTACCTCTCTTTCCTTTTATGGTGACCTATTTATCAAATTATCAGTTAAAAAAAAGTCAAAGAAAGATTAACTTGAACTAATGTCATATTCTTGGGAGTAAATGAACTATTTAAACATCCATTAAAAAAATCAACCAAATTGTCCAACTTTTGATACATTCTCTGTTTGATGCGATTTGGTTGAAAAACAAGAATCAGAAGCTCTTCATATTTTAACCTAAGATGATAAATTTTGCTCTGAACAAGAACCTGAAAGGAAAAAAAAAAACATGACGTGTGTTCCTAATAGAAACACATATATGTTGGCCAAGGCCTCCAACAAACTTACAGGTGTACACATCAGTAGTCTGAAAGTCTCCAAAACTTAAAATTGACACAGATCCCAAGTCAAAAAGAAAAAACAAAAAATCCAAAACCAAAATTACCTATGGTTCAAAAACTAATGATTCCAAATCCACATTAGAAGACCAAAACAAATTTATGCCTGAAGCACATTTGGGTATATCTCCTATTACAACAAATTATAGCTCCTCACAAACCACCCTGCCAGAGATCATTAATCCAAGGACTACATGTACCACAGATTACAGATTTCTTAAAATAGCATACCAGCTTGGTCAGTATCATAATATCAGATTATATTGACTGGCACTAGGTGAAATTTTAAACCATAAGCAAAGTGAATCTAATTCATAGTACATATGTGTATATATATATATATATATATATATACACATAAACCAAAAAAAAAAAAAACGTAAAAGATCTAAAAAATTATATTTTTTTAGTCATAGTTAATTGATAGTGGTAACAATACTTTTCCCTCAATGGAAGTAATCATGTTCAAAATTAGCAATTAATATAAAAAATGGAAAAATAAATCTTAAAGTTCTAATAATAATTCCAATATAATTTTGCAACATACACAATGTATATGGGTAGATTTTCATTTAAAGGTCCAAAAGATAAAAGATGGAATCAAGCCTTTATCTTTTGCCTTGATCATGGATGGACTAACCAAGCATATCAAGGACGACAGAATATATACTCATGATGTCATTTCAATATAGCATACAAGAGCTAAGTATACCAAAATGATCGTGGTGAAATAATTCTTTTGGATCCAACGATTTTGATTAAGCAAGATGTAAGCAATACGTGAATTACATCTGCAAAGAAAATTACATCAGATGTACAAGATGTGGCTCAATGACTTTTTAAACACAAGTCAATAAATGGGACATTGAGGAAGAAAGAACCTATAGAATTAAAATATAGCAATTAAAATAGATGAGTACAATTTAGATGATAAGCGATATGTGATTAGAGAAACACCTGTTTAACATGGCTAATTAAGTCTATTCAGATGGAGTTCATAAATAAGAACGTCAAGAAGAAGCATTTACAGCGAAGTTAAGGACGAGATTTCTTAATATAAATCTACAAATAGACAAGTTCAGAAGAGTAAATGAATAACGACTAATGGAAAAGAGATGAAACACACCCAAAATAATGTGGGATGAAATGGTTAAAAAAACATTTATTATCGATTTGCTTTCCATAGTTGTGATATCAGATAGGGAATGAGATTTGAACATCTTTAGAAATAAAAATTAGGATATTTTTAGCCAGGGCTTTACTTTTTCTTGATAATGATTTAGCATCACAGCAGCATGTGAAGACTGACAAATTCATCCCCAAATAAAAAGGAGAAATATCAACTGTATAGTTGATCTCAACAAGTGGCTGAAATTTAGTTTAGTTCAGTTTTTTGTTTTCGTTTATGTCTACATGTGCAAATGCACAACGTAGCAATAGGCATGCAAAAGAAACAGCGGATTGAAAATTTCCTTCTCCACTTTTATTTAGCAGTAAGTGGCAAATGTTTAGGATCACCCTGAATACAATAAAGGAACAACTAATTTAAGTAAAAATTATGACAAGTTGCCGACAAAATAAGCACAGCATGCACATTCAAAGAAAACAACTTAATGCAAAACAAATCTATGTTTACTGGGAACATTGTCAGTATAGAAACTTTGCAGATGTGCATTTTTTTATACTGGAGAATGTTACTAGTTTTCATATTACTAAATTTTTTGGTGCGCCAATAAAAAAATAAGAGTGCATAACTTAGCGAAGAATGGATAAACAGCACACAAGGAAAACTAAGGGATAACAAACTATACAGACCTTCTTTTTAAGTGCCCGAATTCTTTTATCGATATCTTGTGATGGAACACTTGGCTCTGAAGTCTCTGTTGAGTCTCCAGCAGGAATCACAACAGGATTTGCAGAAACTTCTAGCTTATTCATCTGAGATGTCAATGACTTCACAGATTCTGGTGCATGACCTACATCCTCATCGGGTAACACTTCTTCCCCTTTCAGGTCCCCATCTGCTGATGCTTCCAAGTTCTTACCCTTTTCAAGAGCAGCCTGTATTAAAATTCATACGAAAATATTTCACTGAAAATTAGGGTCTACATATTGGTAAATAACAGAAGAAATAAAGAAGCTTTCACTGCATAATCACATTTTTATAAACTTGTGTACAAATTGTGAAGGTTCTATACTCGCATTATCAAAAAAGCTTTACAAGGATAAAACTGGGCACAAATTCACATAGAGAATAGCTGCATGGAATTGACATGATAGCCTATTCATGTTTCATATAAATATAGCATTCATAAGCAACTAATAGACTAAGCATCCATATTTTGGCTGGAGGAATAATATCTAATAGTTGTCAGATAAGTAAATGAATGCAGAAATAGACTTTAGACATTCTTGGAATCAGATTTAGTTCTTTTTTTTTTAATCCAGAAGATATGCGTTAAATATTGATCAACACTGCCAGAAATCTAAAGAGTTGAATGATTATTGTTTGGCAAAAACGACTTTCCCAGGTACAACTTACTATGACATGTCTATTCTCCACCTATCATCCCACTGCAGAAGGTAGCAAGTAATTCCCTCCAATGCGTACATCATAGCATTATTGGCAGACAAGCATATTCTCACTTTTGTTGTGAAACTCCTATCTAAAACTTGTGGAT
Source organism: Macaranga tanarius (assembly GCA_949673435.1). Lineage (NCBI taxonomy): Eukaryota > Viridiplantae > Streptophyta > Magnoliopsida > Malpighiales > Euphorbiaceae > Macaranga > Macaranga tanarius. The sequence goes on from CATIWO010045895.1 coordinate 6,656, forward strand.
GGTCATAGAATTCATTTAATGTTGGCTATTGATATTGTGATAAATTCATCTGTAACGTTTTTCTGGATGGAGATGTGAAATTTAAGCAGACAGAAGTCTAATAAGAGTAAATTGATTTAAATGAGCTTTAGCAATTGAGAATTTCAAAGTTGATCTTGAGCTAAGTTAAGGGCAACATCTACTTCCCAGCCAGCTGTCAAGTATAGTGGTACTCTGTCTAGGGTGACTAGCTGCCTCAACACCAATATAAATCATAACAAAGTTCCACAGCTCTAGCAAGTCCACTACTCAAAATGAAAAGGTTACAGGCATAGGTGAGACAACTTATTTCCCTACATCTAGACAAGAATTATGAGTTTGTTTCAGAAATTTGGTCTCATTTACCAGAGGCAGAAGTGTCCTGGTGTTTTCCCAAGAATTATAGCCCATGCAAGAGTAGAAAAATAAGCCTCAAAGTGATACAATATCCTATATTTTGCTATCATTTAAGACCTTCAGAAACAGAAATAATCAGGGCCTGGGGTACCTGCAGCTAGGATTCAAACAAGAATATACCTGTAACCTCTTCTCCTTCTTTCTTTCATTTCTCTTTACTGATTTTGTCTTCGGTTTTGCATCAATAACTAGTTCATATCCTGGAGGCACTGGCTGCTGAGATTGCATCTCCTTTTTCCACTGAATAAGAAAATACAAACATAACCTGTCATTTTTTTCCCCATTTTTTGTAAGATAAATAAAACTTATGTCAACTTAATTGAGCTTTTTAGTTCATTTAAACTGCAGAAATTCACTGTAAAACCAATTATGGTTCTATTAGTCTTCAAGATTGCATGAAACATAAAATAATAAATCCACCCAAAAGCACCTACATCATGAAATTGACGAGCTTTCCTAACGGAAAAATTATGTCATGGAGATTAGCGAAAAAGGAATCCTTTTGATTTCTTTTTCTCTCATTTTTGGATCAGAAACTCAAAGGTCATTCTGTCCATGGCATAAGTAAAGCCACCCATTTTCACACACTCTTTGATTTTCTTTTATAAATTACAGAACATCTATATTTAGTTCAAGTGCTAAACTTATACTTCTTCTCCCTGAGAATAGTGAAGGCAGAGAGATTAAGAAAAAAAAAAAAGTTAAAAACTTCACAAATTATCAGCCAAATGTTGGGTTGTCCGGTTATTTGAGGAAGGTAATCCATAATTTCTCGTGCTAAAACAAACACTTGAATTGCTTAATCTAATACCCTTTTACATATTGTCACTCGAAAGTCTACAAAATGCAATATTTCAGTTCTGTTTGATCACTTATCATGTTCAGAAACCTAAATAGCTACTCTAATTCCAAACTTTCAACACATTTTCGAAACAAACTAACTCACACAAACATAATTTCACCAAAAAAAAAATCAATTGAATCAAAAATCTTTTAGCAAAAGCACACTAAAAAGATACTAAATTTAGCAACATTAAGCCGTCCAATTTAATGGCAATTAAGATTTTAATTTTAACAATTACAGTTACAGTTATATACCAAGGCGCCTCTAGATTGGTAGATGGCGACTTCGTCTTGAGGGACATAACCAGCGCGAATTCGGATAGGTTTACGGAGGGTACCGTCGGGTCTTCGGGTCGGAGCAAGTATTCGTTCGCCTTCTTTTAGGGTTTTGCTTAACTCTGTCATTTTCTTTGATTGCTCTTCTGCTCCTCCACCTCCGTTGTTACTGCTAGCCATTAGCTGTTTTTTATTTCCCAAATTTGGCTAATTTGATCTAAAGTCAATCGGCGGATTGACTCTTTTGCTGTTTTTACCCTTTTTTAAGTGCTGCCTCTGGCCGCTGCTGCTGCTACAGAGACATTGAAATTGAAATCGTGGTAAAATTTTTTTGGATTCAAATAAAAAATTATAATAAATCAAGTGAAAATTGGATAAATAAGTATTTGAATTTTTAAATTTTTACTACTTAATTTTTTTATAATTAAATATAAATTACTGATTTTTTAAATATTTTTTGACGGATTATAAATGAATGTAAAATTATAAATAAACTAAGTTTCACATAAGCTACTTACAACTTAATTCAATAAAAATATATTCAAGTTTATATATATATTAAACCTCATTTAATATATGAATTAAATTTAGACCGTATAAAACTTGATTCTAAAATTTGTGGACAAATTTGAAATAAAAGCTTTCAAACTAATTTGTAATTTAATATATGGTAATAATTTGATATGAGATATATAATATTTAAATTTTTATTTGTAATAAATATAAAAATTATCTAAAATATATTATTAAAATAAAATAATAATTTTTATTGAATATATTATAATTTATTTAGTGGATAATTTATTTTTTATTTTTAATGAATAATTTTAATTTATAACTTATATATTTTTTTTAAAAAAATTGTAGATTTCATTCTACATCATGAACAATTGAAAATTGAGTGATATAGTAAGTTGGCTTGAATTTAGCTCAATAATAAATGATCAAAACTAGCTCGACTTGACTCGTTTATATTTTTACTTATTTAAAGTCCACATAAATAGATTATATTTTTACTTAAATAAAATTTAATATAAAAAGAGAGTATTTTAAGTTAATTTACTGCTTAATGAGACATCACTTTAATCTATAAAACTTATTAGAAACACTGTTTCAAATAACCAAATTGTTAAAATTAAAAAATTCAAACAATATTTGTATAATTAAAAATTTGAACTAGTAAAAATTTCTAAAATGCTATCTTTAATAGATTTTATAGATGAAAATATTTATTTGACAAATTTTAAATAATAAATTAATTTAAATACTCTCTTTTGTATATTATACTTTCTTTTTTTTCTTTTTTTTTCCCTAATTATATTCGCTTAGATTTTATTAGAAAAATTTAACTAAAAAATTATATAAAACATATGAAAATATATTTAAAACTAAATCATATACTAAACAATTATTCGTCGCTATCTAACTTTTGCTACGTGTATTTAAGAAAACAATGGCCAAAATCATCTATTTGATCACATGTATTAACACACACACTCGAAGTCTGCCTCCTTATGAATCCACTGAATCTAATCTGATTTATTAATAGAACAATTAATTTGATCACCCACTATTGAAACCTCTATCTAGTGGTTGCTTCCTCGTTTGCAATGAAGAGAATAAACATGTTCACGTTTATATTCTTATGAACATTTTTTTTTGGAAATATTCTTATGAACAACTTTTTCCTTACAAAATGCCAGACTTGGAATGTGACCTAAATCAATTGAAGTAGCATATGTTACATACAGGTGCATGTTTATGGCAACTAAAACTACATGCAAATGTCTGTGAAAAAAATTATGTAGTTATCACTTCTCTTCAATTGCATAATGCATGATTCAATATTGATGCAGATGAGGTTGCTTGTATCTTTATGGAGAAATTTGAAAAATTTCGATAATGGCATTTTCGTAAATACAGACAACTTTGGAGTTTCGGATTTTGACGTTTTCAAAGTCCAATTTCATTGGAAACGGGGCCAAGGATCGAAACTCACAAGCTTTGCTTGTGATGTCCTATGCTTTTCGGCCAAATTCCATCGTTTAGGCCTCGAAAAACGTGTTTTAGTATTTTTTTTTGCCTTTTTCGTAATTTTCTTTTTCTATTAGAATTTGGTTTAGGGTTTCTATTTATGGATTTTGATGTTATTTTTCGAAGTTAGTTTTTTTTATGAATTAAATTTTCGTTTATTCCAAAATTCTGTGAATTTTGTTGCCTATTCCCTTAATTTGAGAATTGCAGGATATAGAAGATTTTCGATTGGTATTCGTGTGCGAATCAATGATCGTTAATATTTATTTTTGATAGGCTTCCGCTATGTCACCACCATTTAACAGGGGCTTAGAAAGTTGATTTTGGAGAAAATCTAAGTTAATTGTTCGAAAAAAAAAGAATGAGAGCATATCAGCACCTCATTGAAAATGTTAAGGGAAAAAATACACCTTTATCCTATAATTTAATGCTCCATTTTAACATGTCTTTTAATATAATAATATCATTTTTGCGATAATATCATTTTTCAATTATAGAATCTTGTAAACTTAAAAAAAATTTGGTTAAAAGCATCACAATGGAGAAAAAATGCTTTTAAAAGAAGGAGAAATTGTCCATGTAGAGAGAAAAAATTGTGCCAAACCTGTGTGTGTCTATATATATATATATATATATATATATATATATATATATATATATATATAATCTTATTTAAATAATAACTTATTTACATAAAAGAATTGATTGGATTAAAAAGATGAAACACATTTTTGAATTATAAAAATTTCATAAGAAAAAATGGTGAGGCTAGTAGCAAATAGATTAAATAAATATGTTTCTTTTTGGTGAAAAATAAAATGAAACTAACTATTAGAATATGATTTAGGATGAAACAATTAATAACGAAATAAATTTATATTTGATTTGGAGCCATTTTTATCTGAATAAAGTTTAATATAAAATTGATGAAAAATAATAAAAGAAACAGGGGGTTAATAGAAACATAAAATACAGGAAAATTTACTTATAAAATGTTGTGTAAAGTAAATATTTCAATTGTTTATTAAACGTTGTATGCTTGCTTTTAAATGAATATATTATGAAATTTATTTGGTATAAATTTAGAATACATAATAAAATATAACAAGAACAGTATATTTTATTATATTGTATTTGATATAAATTTTGAATTCAAAATAATGGCCAAAGATTTTTTTTTCAAAAAAAAAACTAATTTACATGGTAGGAGTATTCTAAAAAATAAAAATGATAAAATGAGCATTTTAGTCGTATGAAAAATAAAAATTTAAAATTATGAAATTCATCTAAAAATTGTAATTATTTTATTATAATTTAGTTTAACTATAAACAATTTTATAAATTTAAATATTTTAATCACAAATAAATTTCACTAAATTGTTATTTTAATCAAACACTTTACACTCCTTGAATTTATAAATAAATTTCATAAAATTTTACTAAATTTATTTATGCCAAACACATCCATACGTATCATAATTTTATGTGAAAGTTTTTAAGGATTGGATAGTCATTTTATAGAAGTCAGCTAAATATTTTTTTTGAATATATTTGAAAATATCATTTTTAGGGTCATCAGATAAATCTGAAACGAATAATAGAATTATATAAAAACTTAAATATTTCTAATTACATATTGAATTTGATCATAATTTTTTGTTTAAATAGTTACGCCAAACCAGATTTAAATTTAGACTAAAAAATTTCAAGTTTAAAATTTTTTAAATCCGTTTTGTTCAAAAATTGAACAAGTTTAAGTGCAAGTGTCTAACTGAGATATAATTTTACTTAATCTTTTATGTATAGCTGATGTGGAATATAATTATTTTAATATAATCCTTTTAACACATGTTAAAATTAGTTCAATTATTGTATCGTAAATAAGGAAGTAATCAAATTATTATAATATAAAATTACATTTTGTCCCTTTAAAACACCACAGCAAGCTGGTAGAAATAAAAGAAATCAATTGGTTAGGGACTAAACTATACGCGAAAAATATATAAGTCTCAATTTGATCCTTGATCTATTTTTAGGGTAAAATTTCTATAAAGTGAATTTTATCTTCCTCTATGAGGTAAGGCTGACATTTGTAAAGTGAATTGGCGAAGAGACAAATTAAAGAGACAGCAAAGCAAAAGGAGAGAAACATTGCACATTCAATGTTACAAACAACTTTTATATTGTTGCAATCTCAATCTCCTTTGTCGGTGGGTTTCTTTTATGTGTTAAAAAAATATAAAAACAAAGACAACAAAATTAAAAAGATATAAAGAAATTCTTTTTAATCAAAACAAATGAATTTTCATTTATTAAAAATAAAAATACATATTAATAAAAAAATATTAATAATTATACAATTAAAAAGTATTAGAAATAAAATTTTTATCATTATTCTTCAATTACATTGACAGAATTCTTTTAATGTGCAATTCGACTATTTGTACATTCCATTCAATTACTTTGATTAGTCATAAATTGACTTTTTAATATTTAAATAAATTCATAAATTGATTTTTTGTAGAAATATCGATAGCTTTTTTAACAATTTGTAGATAATTAAATTTTATAGGGAGAAACAATCAATAAGATGAAGGATAATAATTTTATAAAAAATGATTTAAAAAATTTTAAAAAATAAATTAAAGATCTATATTTATTGAATAAAAAAAAGAAGTAAAATAAATAAAATAGATAAAAAAAAAAAAAAAGAAAAGATCACTGTTGATCTAAGACATAATCAACATGGATAAAATTAAAAGATTTTGATGAAAACTAAAAAAGGGAGAAAAAGAGGCCAGTAGGGATTTGTTTTTTAAGAGAAAGGAAAGTACCTAATTGAATACATAGGAAATTAAATTACACCTCACTTCAGAACTTCGAAAGTATGGTCCAAATTTAAGAGGAATTGGTAATTAAGAAGATATGTTTTTTCTTTTATTAGAGTTTATTTTTTTGATACATACAAAATTTATTATCTATATATATAAATTTTTTTTATATAGAATTTAGTTAAAGTTCTTAATTTCCAATAATATAAGGGATATAATAGAAAGGACCGGGGATCGATCTTTAATCTCTGTAATAAGATGTTTATACTTTTTTTTTACTTAAATTAATCGTGGGGAACTATTAAATATATTATATTGATATGAGAAAAAAATAGAAATTTTCTTTTGCAGCATAAGTTAAAAAAAAGTTTCAAACCTTATATTTATATTTTGGCTTATTTGTAAAAAAAAAAATCCAAACGTTTACAGTTTTTTACAATTTAATTCTAACCTTTTAATTTTTGCAATTATGTCATAATTTTTAATTTTTTTTGCAATATTAACACATTAATGAATTTGGTCAAATAAATTAATTCATTAATATTTTGCAATAAGGCTTATTGGTGTCCACTCTTTGTGTTGGTGGCATTACACTTCATTGTCCACTCAGAATTTTCTAAAATAATTTTGACCAAATTCATTAAAGTGTTAATATTGTAAAAAAATTTGAAAATTGGGACATAATTGTAAAAATTAAAAAATTGGGATAAAATTATAAAAAGCTGTAAACGTTTGGATTTTTTTCACAAATAAGCCTTATATTTTATATAGGATTGGAGAAAGGAATGTACATATATCACATTTTAATAAATTTGGTAATCTTAAGTGGATCCTGCAGTTCTTTGACAAAATGTATGAGAGGAAAAGTGGCCAAGTTTAATAAACACATATGAGAAATGAGTCAATTTTCAACTAAAACAGATTTTAAAAGCTCAAAATAGTACTAAAAAGTCTAAAAATAAAATACCCATTCAGTAAAATAGTGTTAAAAAAGAGATTCGGTTTCACAATATTCATTATATAAAATTAAATAATATATATATATTAGTCAGGAAGGAGAGGGGAGGAGGGGATTCGAACTATTCGAACCCCCTCTTCATAAAGTGCCCATCTCACTGTTGGGACGTAAACCATCCCAACCCAAGACGGATGGACGATAATTATATTTTTAAAAAAGCCCATTTAAAGCACATTAAATTAAATAACACCAACTATATTCTGAATTTTGATGTTGGCACGTGTCTTAAGAAATTTTTGTGAATAAATGTTGATTCATTTACAATAAATGGTCTAATTTTTATCCAAACAATCCTATTTTTTAAAACATTTTCACTTTTTTCATAATTTCACATCATATAAATCATAGGATCACAAATTTCATTTTGTAGAGAATTTTCTGCTTTAAACCAGCAAAAGTTATATATTACTCTTTTTTTGTTTTTTTCTCTTTACTAGCCTTTTTGTATGCCGTCCTCTGCTCTTTTTATTTTTTGAAAGTATACTTTTCTCTATTCTTAAGAAGTCCACTTTAAAAAAAATTATTAAAAAAAGAAAAACTATTCTCTTTCTTAGGATTCTTCTTTCTGCCAGCCACATTGCAACTCCTTTAGTGAATTAACTTTACAAAACAAACTAGCCTAAGGAAAAAGAAAGAAAGTGATAGAAAAAAGGAAGAGAAAATTAAAGATCTCAAAGGTATAAGAATAGCAAGAAGAATTACACCGCCTAACCCGTTTAGGACGGATGACGGATAGTTTAAGGTTAAGGGTTCAATCCCTCACTTCCTCTTTTAATCTCCTTTAAAAGAGTCATAATATAAAAGAGTATGCTAAAAAAAAAAATCACGCCCAATTGGCTATTTCTTTAATTTTAACTTTTTTTTTTATTGGAAGTAGAAATAGTTATTTTCCTTAAAAAAAAACTCTGAACGATCGTTAATTATTAATTATGAAACTGTTTCTCTTTTATGAATATGTTATGTGAAAAATCCAAATTAAAAATATATATCAATCATATTATACTACACTGTACTTTTGTTTCACATAGTTGGGAAGAGTATATGAAACTAATTGCAGCTTAAAACAAAAATATGAAATTAATTGTAGGTTTTTTTTTTTAATTATTAGGGAAGAGATTGCTTTTGATAGAATTTAAACTCTCTGGTCCCTACTTCTAAATAATGAACAACTCATATTATATAATTTTGATAAATTTCTTTTAATTATTGTAAAATTAAAATTTCAAGCTATATAATATTTCATAATTAATTACTATGCTATTCGAAATAAGCAGTAAATCATTAATTACCAAAATGAACAGTTAATTATTATATAACTTTTTTTTTGGTTAGGAAAAAAGAAACCAATAGTTTCTGATTAAAAATTTCTGTCTCTTATATGAACAAATCTCGTCCTCTCAATTAAAAGATTCTGGCTCTTCCCCAGTTGGAAACAAATATGATTTGATAATAATAACTTAAACTTCCAGTAACAAACGACATCTAACTTAACTAAATTTTAGTTATGGATTTGATTGGGTGTGCTTATAAACAACAAATTAATTATGCTTCTTCTTAAATATATATATATATATATATATATATATATATATATATATATATATATATATATATATATATATATATATATATCTTACACCATGGTCCATGGCCATATTAATCACTTAATTAATCATTTTAAACATGATTGCTTCCTTCAAGAAGCAAAATAGGCTACTACTTTATGGGATGTGTGTCTATTCCAAAGCCAGTAATAAGTTTACCCTTTAGAATTTTTTATCATACACTAAAGCATTGTTTGATGACCTTCATGCCAAGATTTGTATGATGCCATTGACGACCAATGCATCTAATTAATAAAATCTTATATTCATTTAAAAGTTAGGAGACATTTTGGTAGGAACAGTAGGGCAGCCTTCTCAAATTTTTTTATTACATGGTGTATTGATAGTTGTAGTTTAATGCATAATGTAAAATAATCAAGTACAACTACACATAAATTGTCCAAAGTAAACTTAATTATGTCAAATCCAACTATAAATTTCACGAAAATGAGAAAAAAAAAATTGTTGAGAGAAAATTGATGCCACAAAGAATACTGAGTTGCTAATACATACATACCTTACATAAAGCTAGAATCTCTAGCTATTTTGACTATTATTGACCCAATAATCTTGTTACCAACTTTTAACAAAATCAAGACCGGTTTAAGGGTACCGGTGGCTCCAGGTAAAAATTAATTGTTTTACTTTTTAAAATATAAAATATTAATTAACTATTTTTTAGATATTAATTATTTTCTCAAATAAAATTCTATTAAATTAAATAAATTAGAAAAATAATTCAATATTAGCACATAATAAATTTTTTTGAACTTTATTTTAAAACTCAACAGATAGAAAAGTAAATTACAATTTAAAAGAATTTGATAAATAACTTTTTCAAAAAAAAAAATTAATAAGGAGATATAACTTTTAAAAAACATAAAAGAGAAAAATTTAAACGTATAATATTTATATTCTTATAAAATTAATTGAAAACTTTTTATTTAAAGTTAATTAATACAATTAATGAAATTTGTTAATATAGTTCTATAAGTATATAATCGTGACAAATGGTAAAGTGGTAAATCAAGTATTATACCCACAAAAATATACCTACTAATTACTAACTATTTATCCATTTCTTTAGCTAACAAATTCAAAATTAAAGTATAGAAATAATCTAAACAAATAACAAGCAAAATAACTAAAACTAATTAACTTTAATTGAATCAATCAGAACTATAAGAGTTTGGATTTATTTTACTAGTTCGGTTTGAATCATGGAATCTAATTAAGCTATTGACTCACTGAATTCAGTCAAGGCAAATTATTCTATATTACTTAAAATCTCCCTCGATATCATTTTATTAATTATGTTAAAATTAAATACTAATATATTTTAATGATTAATAGTTAATCAAAATTCATTAAATTTTTTAATAATTTATGATTTCTTGAAGGATTCGTCTTATTTTTAGGTCGAACAATCTAAGTTCTATGAGTTAGAAGCTAACGAATTACTCAACTTTTATTTAATAATAATTTACTCATAAATATGCATTCAATTGAGCCTTAATTGAATATAGGAATTAAAAAAACTCATAGAATTTACATCGTTGTAGTGGTTATTTGTTATATCGAGGACAAAATTTTTGCAACTGAAAAGTTTTCATCATTAAGCTAATTCATCACTAATCTGTCATTAAATTTTATGACGGATTATGAAGTTTGTTGCTAATTCTCTTAGTGACCTATATTCCAACTACGGGATGTAAGCCATCACTATTCCATCGCTAATTACTTTTAGAGATGGAATAGTGATGGATTGTGTCATCGTTATTCCTATATATTTTTGTAGTAAGAGATTGTTCAACATAAATAGAATTCTTGAACTTTCACACAACAAATTTTCTGGTAATCTTCCAGTTTCAATTTCATCACTAGCACCAAGATTAGCCTATCTTGAAATAGGCCACAATGCATTATCAGGAAAAATCCCATATTTTCTTGGATCTTTCCGGGCACTAGACACACTAGATCTTTCATGGAACAACTTGACAGGAACAGTGCCAAAAACTTTTGGGAATTTGACAAAAATCTTCAATCTTGACCTTTCTCACAATTCTCTTGTAGACCCATTTC
>CATIWO010045930.1:0-20215 GCA_949673435.1 Macaranga tanarius
GTTTTATATTTTATAAGTGTACATTTAATTTTCTAAATTTAGATAATTAAGATTTTATATATTTATTGTGTTACTATGCTAATATAGTATATTTGTAGGTTTGTTCCTGGGCATTCGGTTGCAAATAAAATTGGAAAATTATTTTTAGAGAATTTGGAAGATGAGGGTTATTAATGGAGCAAATTATCTCAAGCCCAAAAAAAATTTTACTGGGAAGAATTTAAGGTTTACATGTGAATATATATTTGATTATAATAAATAGATTCTACTTCATACTAATATATAAATTTTTTGCAGAAGGTTTATCGGTGGCCAACATCTTCAGATGAAATTATTTATGAAGTATGGCAAAGAGTTGCAAGTCGTATTATAGCATCAAGCTATGTAGACTATGAAAAAACAAGGAAGGAAAACCAAGCAGTGTCCCACAAGCAGTATGGGATAAGTGGCAAGAACATTGGAGCACTCCACAATGGCGAGCTAAATCTGAAGCAACTCAAAAGAATAGGCTTAGTGAGATAGGTGGTGAAGAGTCCGGATGTTCAAGGCACACTAGAGGTTCTTTATCAATTATTGGGCATACCTTGAGAATGGTATGAAATAATTTATTGAATATTTAGAAAATATATTTAATTAATTTGTTCAAATTTCTACAAATAGATAAAAATAAATAATATTATGATATAATTTTTAGGAAAAAGAGCTGTAGCGACCGGTTACCTCATGGGAGGTATTTAAGAAGACGCATAAAAAAAAAGATGGTTCATTTGTTGATAAGAGATCACAACAAATCTATGTAAGATTTTAGTTTTATCTATTGATGAATTAATCATTTTATTCTGCATATTTTGTGATTTTAATTGTAGGATGAGGTTGAGCATGTAGCTGCTTCTATGTCTCAAAATTATGAGGAGAATATGGCGGAGAATGCAGAGCCTCTATAGATTGATATGAGACAATTATTCCTACAGGCAGTGGGTGGATAAAAGAAACAACGAGTGTATGGTCTTGGATCCTAAGCAGAAGAATTTTATCCACACTCATTTTCCAGCTCATCCAGCTCTCGCCTGAGATATACACCTCCTGATCCTGCTGTAGAGGAGCGATTAAGACAGTTAAGGGAGGAGCATGAGGAGATGCGACAAGAGCGTGAAGCAATGCGTAGGGAACATGAGGAGTTAGCTAAACAACATGAGGAGATTGCCAAAAAACAAGAGGAGATGTCTAAACAACAAGATGAAATGCGTCAACAAATGCAGCAGCTGATGTCGATGTTGAAAGGTCAGCCGTCCAACATTGGATGTCCGCCTAATCCAATAACTTAGGTGTGAACTTTTTTTTATTATTATAATTAAAATGTTTTGTCTACTTAAAAATTCTCAAATACTATTTGTTTGACTTTTATATTTTAAGATTTTAATATTATGAGACTTTTCTTTATTTGATAATGATGATGATGATAATAATAATAATAATAATAATTTGTAAATGTTCATTTGTAACAATTTTATAATGAACAGTCCGTTATAAATATTTTGAAAGTAGTAACAAAATAAAATCTGTTACAAATTTGTAACGGATTTGTAACGAATGTTCTGTTACTAATTTGTAATGAATAAAAATCTATTACCAAATTGTAACAGATTTATAACAATATTTTCTGTTACAATTTTGTAACAGTTTTTATCCGTTATAAAATTATAACAGTAAATTCCGTTACTAATTTTGTAACAGATTTATCCGTTATAAATCTGTTACAATTTTGTAACGAAAATTTCCATTTACCTCTTAAATAAATATTAACTAATTTTGTAACAGATTGCAGTTCCGTTACAAAATAGTAATTACTATTCCGTTACAAATCCCTTATAAAAATTGTAACGGATTGTTTATTTCCGTTACAAAAAATTTGTAACCATTAAATTTTTAACAACAAAATTCTGTCACAAATCCGTTACAAAAGACGATTTGTAACGGATTTATAATGGATTTTGCCGTTACAAAACTGTAATTTTCTTGTAGTGCCGGTTGATTCTCTTTCTTTTTTCTCTTATGGATAGAGCAAAGAGATAGTTTATAAGTTTTCCACCGAATTCCATCAACACTTGGCAAGAGCTCTATACAGCATGTTTCAATAAATACTTACCAACTGCAAAGGTATTGAGGATCAGTAATGAGATTAACTCTTTCTTTCAAAGAGATAATGAAACATTCTATGAGTGTTGGGAAAGATTCAAAGACCTTCAGAAACAATGCTCACCTCAATTGATTCTTGCATGGGATTTAATGCACTAATTTTACAAAGGAGTAAATTATGCGGTTAGAGTCAACATTGATGCAGCAGCTGGAGGTATTATCATTTCAAAGACACCAGAAGATGCTTTGGATCTCTTTGAAGAAATGGCTAATACACAAAGTTTGTGGTCTAATAAAAGGACCATTGTAAAGAAGGCTGGAGCAATAGAAGTGGACAATTTTATTATGTTGAATACAAAGCTTGATGCTCTAACAAAAAGAATGGATAAAGTGAATGTTAATGTAGTATCTACATTGTCTTCCTCTTCTAAATTATGTCAAGAAGGGCACTCTACAATAGAATGTCAAATGATGCAAGGGATGACTACAGAGGGAGTCAATTATATGGATAATTTCAAGGGACCTAAAAACCAAGTTTATGGTAACACTTATAATCCTAGTTAAAGGAATCATCCAAATCTCTCTTAGAGTAATCAAGAAAATAATCAGTGGAGACCATAAGCACCACCAGGATTTGGAGGTCAGAATACGCAACAACCTCAACCTCAATTTTACCAAGACAAAGGTTCATCCTTAACTTCCATAGAAAGTAATATGGAGAAATTCATGGATGTAATATCAACAAAGATGAGTCAGTAAGATGAAGCTCAAAAGAGGATGAAGCAAATGATCTGAAATCATTCGTCTTCTATTCATAATCTAGAAGTGCAAATGGGCAAATTCCTTATTAATAAGAAATCAAGGTGCATTACCGAGCAATATGGAGAAGAATCCAAAGGAGCAAGTGAAGGCTATCACCTTATAAAGTGATACATAGATTCAAACCCTGAAAGCAATAATGGAGTATGAGGAAAAGAAGAAGGAAGGAGAGCAAGTGCAAGGAAGTGAATGGGTTAAAGTACAAAAAGAATCAGAAGTGAAAATGGAAGATAAAGCTAAGCTAAAAGCATCACTAATTCAACTTTATGAACCTCCAGTACTATATCCATAAAGGCTGAAGAAACAAGAGCATGATCAGCAGTTTGTAAAGTTCTTAGAAAGATTCAAGACACTCCATATCAATATGCCATTGGTGGAATGTCTAGCTCAGATGTCAAAGTATGCAAAGTTCTTGAAGGAGCTAATTTTGAATAAAAAGAAGTTGCACAGTTTTAGACAGTCACACTCACAAAGGAGTGTAATGCTATCATCTCTAATAAACTTCGTTTAAAAAGGAAGCAATCATGGAGTCTTACTATTCTATGTTCTGTTGAAAATTTATCATTTTAAAAATCTTTGTGTGATTCTGGTGCCTCTATTAATCTTATGCCTTTGTCAATTTACAGAAAATTGGGACTTGGAGAAGCAAAACTAATAAACATCCACTTGTAACTAGCAGATAGGACGGTAAAGGAACCAGAGGGCATAGTAGAAGATGTATTAGTAAGGGCTGGAAAATTCATTTTTCTAGTAGACTTTGTCGTTCTTAACTTTTAAAAAGATGAAGGCGTTCCATTGATCATTGGTATGCCTTTCCTTTACACTGCCAAAGAAATCATTAATGTTTATGATGGAACACTAATTCTAAGAGTAGGTGAGAAAAGTTGTAAGTTCAATATCTATCAAGGTATGAAACATTCTTCTGATAATGATTTATGTTTTAGAGTTGATGTTTTGGATGAATGTGTGATTGAAATGAAGTCCAATGAAGAAGGTTGGCAAATTATGATGAATTGGAGTATATTGAGAAGTGTATGCAGGTACAAACCCCCCAAGATGAAGATTACCTTAAATACCAAACTCATTTTTTTCCAAATTCAATTACCAAACATTGAACCTATACTACCATCAATCATTAAACCACCAAATGTAGATTTGAAACCTTTACCTCAACATTTGAGGTATACTTTTCTTGGAGAAAACTAAACTTTACCTATGATTGTATCTTCTAAACTCACCCGAGACCAAGAAGACTTACTTGTAAGGATGCTGAAGAGAAGAATAAGAGCAATTAGTTGGCAAATTTTGGATATAAAAGGGATAAGTCCATCTTATTGCATGTACAAGATTTTGATGGAAGAAGGGTATAAACCAACCATTGAAAAGCAAAGAAGGCTTAATCCAAATATGCAAGAAGTGGTGAAGAAAGAGGTGGTTAAGTTATTAGATGCTGGGATTAGTTACCCAATTTCATATAGTTCATGGATAAGTCCTATCCAGTGTGTGCCAAAGAAAGGAGTCATGACTGTGGTGGAAAATGAAGAAGGTGAAAAGATTCCAATGAGAGTGGTGAATGAATAGAGGGTGTGCATTGATTATAGGAAGTTAAATTCTACTACAATGAAGGATCACTTTCCACTACCATTCATTGATTAAATATTGGAGAGGATATCAGGACATGCTTTCTATTATTTCTTAGATGATTACTCAGGATACAATCAGATAGAAATTACTCTAGAGGATCAAGAGAAAATGATATTTACATGTCCTTATGGCACATTTGCTTATAAAAGGATGCCATTTGAATTATATAATGCTCCAATAACCTTCCAAAGGTGCATGATGGCCATATTTTCAGATTTGGTATAAGAAATTATGGACGTGTTCATGGATAACTTCTCAGTCTATGAAAGTTCTTTTGAAGAATGTTTAGAGAATTTGGTGCAAGTACTTGCCATTATTGGAATATTAGTTATCATTAAGTGGCAACTCTTGCCATCACATCCCATGTGATTTTCCATCAATCCGGCTCCTAATGTTACAGGCCTCAGGTGCATTGCCATTCTTGGCCCTTGGCATTAGTTAGGTCCACACCATTGGATCAATGGAATGCATGGATTTAAACACTATAAACCTCAGGTGCTCATAATTGCCATTCTTGGCCCATAGTGTATCCATACACCCAAAACATCTCATGCTTAAAAATAACACTACATGAACTCTTTGGACTTATGCACACCCATATGTGTCCATAGCCGATGCACATAATCCTAAAGCCACGTAAGTTATTGCTCCAATGGAGAGCCAAGACCTAAATTTGGTTTGGAAGATTTTCGGGTCTTTATTGAGGTCCCACTTTGCACATTAACCAATTTACATATCCAATATATAAATTGCATGCCATCCATTGATACACATTTATCACATAAATCATGTAAAGCATGTTAGAACATATATATCCAATATATACATAGAACATGCATAATGGATGCACAAATAGGATTGATCATGGATTTTTCCTTATGCATATTCTAATAAAAAGAATACATAAAGGATCCTTGCTCCATCTTCATGGTATTGTCCACTTGAACTCTTCAAGCCTCCATGTCACAACTCTTATGATAAAAGATTACAAAGACCCCTTGGCATACTAAGGAAAAAGCTTTACATCTCAATCTATGTAATTAACACTTAATTACATTGAATAATAATAAAATGTGCCATTATTACATTCCACAAGATGCAAACTAATCCATGATCATTCCTTGCATAAATGACAAGCATTTACACGTTGGGCTGATGCATAATAAAAAAGGGAAAACATTTCGAAAAAGGATAAAATGCTTCAATCTGGAATTCTTGAGGTAGAAACATTTGATGTATGGGGAATAGATTTCATAGGGCTATTTCTTATTTCAGATGGAAATAATTATATACTTGTATGTATAAATTATTTATCCAAATGGGTAGAAGCTCAAGCATGTGCAGTCAATGATGCAAGAGTAGTTTGCAAATTCTTGCAAAGACTCTTTACTAGGTTTGGGATGCCTCGAGCTATCATAAGTGATGGTGCATCACATTTCTGTAATAGAAACATGGAAGTACTACTAGCTCGTTATGGGGTTAGACACAAGATAGCTACTCCATACCATCCCTAAATAAGTGGACAAGTGAAAGTCAGCAATAGAGAAATAAAACAGTGAGTAAGTTGAGAAAAGAATGGGCAAGGAAGTTGGATGATGCTTTATGGGCATATCGAATATCATATGAGACATCTATTAGAATGTCTCCATATAGGTTGGTCTATGGAAAAGCACGTCATTTTCCTGCCAAAATTGAGCATAAGGCTTACTAGGTAATCAAGGTTTTGAATTACGACTACAAAAAAGCAGCTAAAAAGAGACTTTTGTAGTTGAGTGAATTAGAAGAGACAAAAAAAAATGGCAGATGAAAACTCCATAATTTATAAAGAACGTATAAAGAAATGGCATGATGCCAAGGTAAAGATTAAGAATTTTCAAGAAGGAGACCAAGTGTTACTATTTAACTCTAGACTCAGATTATTTTTAGGGAAGCTCAATAGTAGATGGTCGGGACCATTTGTAGTGAGCCATGTCTACCCTTATGGAGCTGTGAAAGTTTGTAACACTCAAGGAGAAAAGTTCAAAGTCAATGAGCAAAGATTAAAAATCTACTATGAAGGCACATTGGAGATTTTAGTCGATTCAACACCATGAAGATCATGATAGTCTAAGCTCATAGACCTTAAAGAGCGCTTCTTAGGAGCTCAACCAAGTTTTCCTTTTCATTTTTACTTTTATTTTCTTTAATTTAGTTTAGCTTTATGTTTTGAGTTATGAATTTTTCATCTTTTGTTTTGTAAGAAGAAAATAGGAGAAGCTTTAGAAAAGATAAGGATTTGAAGAAGAGAAGGAGTGCTAGAAGATGTATTGTAAGTGTATATCTTTGTGGGAACTAAATGGTTATGATTACATGATGATTTGTGCTTAATTTCTAGAATTTTTCTTGATAGGTTCAAGTAGATAGGTTTCTACCTTGTTGCACGACCATATAAGCTAAATAGGTGAGGTTAGGGTAGAAAATTCGATGGCAAGCATGGCCATGCATATTTCTCGCACACCCATGCTTGCTTAGATATGTGCCAGGATAAAAATAGCCAAAGCAGGCACGGCTATGCATGTTTTTCACATGCCCGTGCCTGCCTTGCACAAAATGGAAATCATAGGTATATAGCCATATGCGCTTTTGGCATGGGCGTATGCATTGTCGAATCTTTAAAATAAAAGACACAAAAATGCCTTTAAAAAAATATGCCCAATTCAAAATTCTTCAAATTCCTATAACCTTTTCACCTTTCCAACATCTCTATCTTCTTAATTTCTAGGGTTCTTCAACTTTGACTACTTTCCTAACTTCCAACTCTTCAATTTCCCAAAATTAATCTATTTTATACTTTTCCTTTCTCTATTTAAACACCTTCTCTTCTCCATTCTCTACACATTATCATCTCCTTCTTTATAATTCTTCCTTTCCTTGCTAAGTTAGCCACATTGAAAAATTTTTCTTTTACTCTCACTATCTATCAACATTCTCATCATTCATGGAGAGGCAACCTAGGAGAAAATTAATTGTCCACAAGAAATTAAGATAAAAAAGGACATGTGGGGGAAGCTCTACCAATCTGGGTGGAAATGATAAAGATCGTATGGTAAGACCCTTCCCTACACTTATTAAATTTTGGCATGAGGAGCAAAGGAAAAAATTTGAGCAATTGCTTTCTAGGAAAATAGTTCCCAATAAATACATGAGTGCTTCTTCTTTAAAGGATATTGGTTTATTTAATGATGTGAACATGTATTTAACTAGGATGGGATGGGAAGTTTTTATACTTTTGCAAAGCCCTACTTATGTTAGACCTATATATGAATTTCTTTATTCCTTTCAATTTGATAAACAAACCCTATTACTCATATTTAGGTTGGGAAATATAAAACATAGCATGGGATTGTTTGAATTGAATGACATATTTCATTTTCCTGTGAATCAAAATGCTACAGTGGAATTTGATAGGGATAACTTTTGGAGAGAGATTACCGACCAACAGGGGGTCTTTTATGAAGCTAGGGCCGCTAAAGAATCTCGTATTCAATCGTCGGCCCTTAGATATTTGCATAGGTTGATGACACATTCCTTGTTTCCTAGGAAGGATGGTGATTTGGTGGTAACCACAACTGAGTTAAATATTTTATATTGTATGTGTAACAATGAGAAATTGGATGTTTGTCATATAATAGCACTCAAGTTGAAGGATGTGGCTACTAAAATAGTGGGGGCAATCAAAATTGGTGGATTGGTGACTAACATTACTTATTATGTTGGTTTCCATATTGACAACATGCCTTTTGAAAAACTTAAGGGTCATTCTTTTATTGACATTTCGATGATGGAAGCTATTGGCATGGTTATGAGAGATCATCACAGAAATCCCCAGCTCATTAATGCACCACATTAATAACAAATGGATGGCGAGGAGGAAAGTGGAGACATACAAGATATAATGAGAAGATTATATGATCTAGAACTTCAAGTAGGTGTAATCGATTCAAATATTGGTGAGCTCACTTCAATGGCTCAATGCATGAATCAAAGCATCAACATGATCAACCATAACTTGATGACATACTTTCATTCGTACAATTTCTTTCCACCTCCTTATCCTCCACAAGACCCTGGGTATAACAATTGAAGCTTTTGAGAAGAGTAGTTGTTTGCATTATGTGTTAGGTTTTATTGATTTGTATTGCATTTAGTTTTAGTTTAAGTTTGATGTGTATTTTGTGTTTTGATTATCATTAGTGTAATTCTATTTTTGTGAACCATTAAATAGGTTAAATGTGTTTTGTTTGAATTTCGCTACTTTCCACTTAATTTTTACAATGTTATTTATCTTTTCCGAGTGTTAGGCATGACCATGCCATTTTTCAGCATGGTCGTGCCAGTTTTATACTGTGACAGGGTGAGAGATGGCAAAGCAGGCACGGCCATACGTGTTTTTCGTACGCCCATGCCTGCCTTGCGAAATTGACCATTTATATGTGCACGATCATGCGCAAATTAGGCATGGCCGTGCGACCTGATTATGTAACTTACCTGAATTTTGTCTAATTTTTACACAATGAGGACATTGTAAGTTTTAAGTGTGGGAGAGGAAAAATAAAATTTTTCTAATTAAATTATGTTATTTTCTATTTGTTTTTAGGATTACTTTAGTGTTTTTAGTTTTTTAGGATTTTAATTTTTAATGTTTCTTTTCTATTAGGATAGTAGTTTTTATCTTTTAATAAAATTTATCTTTTCATATAGGATTAGGAGATGGGTTGTTTAGTCCTTGTAAATTCCTAATTTTCTTTTTTTATTTACAGGCATAGGATTGTTGAACTCTCAAATCTTCTACATTCTTTGCATTCTTTTTTACATCAAATTCTCTGTATGTATTTTCTCTACAATTATTTGTCTTGCTACCTAATGAGTTCAAATAGCATTTCTAGCAATAGCCGAAGGTCCAATTCAAAATAAAAGGTACCAATGGAGATAAGACCTAAGCCAATGGATCTCAAAGATAAGTATGATACTTTTTTCCCTATTCTCTCGGATGAAGAAGGTAAGAGATTCTGTTCTCTTAGCAAAAAAAACATATGCATGCCTAAATATTTTGATGATGAAACCTTGAAAGAAATTGAAATGCATGATTTTATGAATGTTTTGTGCAAAAAACTAGGCTGGTATAAGTTGAAAATAGTACAATGTGATGTGTTCTTAGAATTGACCATTAAATTCTACACTACTTTGAAAATCAAAGATGAAAAGCAAAGAACTTTTTTATATAGATTCTTTGGAAAAGAATATAACTTTGACTATAAACTCATGACTGAAATTTTTTATTTTTCCGAAGGAGGTATTTGTCAATCTCCTCCTGAATTTAACATGAGTCAATTTTGGTTTGAAATTACTAAAGGGGATAGAATAAGTCATAGAGTTACAATGGTTAGTGGTCTAATTGATAGTTACTCATATTTTCTAATGCACAAATTCATAGCACAAACTATCTTTGGTAGGAATGATAGTACTAAAGTTACACCCGATGAATTATTCTCAATATGGTGTATGTATACTGACCATAGGATGAATAGTGCATATCTTGTATTTCGTTCGATGTGGCATGTTGTGCAGGGATGGAAAACATTGATATCTATGGGCCACATTATCACGGGCCTGGCCATGTACTTTGTACTAAGAAAACTCGCTCTTTTTGAACCATTAGAATGTGAGATCTTTGATGAGGACTTTCTAGTCAGAGCTGAGATCATCATAGATTTGGGAAGGCTAGAGGATGCAGATAATTAAAGATGCTATCAGCTGCGTCAAACTGCCTTGAGACATGGAGAGGTTCCTCTTCCAAAGGTGGTAGAAAATTTTGATGATGTCAGTGAAGAGAAGGAAGACGATATCAAACCTCAAATAGCTCATGAGAATGCAAGAGTAAATAAGAAGGATAGTAAGGCCAAAGTAAGAAAAAAGAATAGGGCAACGAAAAGGAAGAGATTTGAGGAAAGTATTGAGAAAATTAAAAAAAAGATAGAAGATGTAGCAAACCGAACTGATCAAAGGGTTGGTCATATGATTATGGATGTGATCACCGAATTTAAAGTTTATGAGACTATACATGATGCAAAGATGGACAATTTGATAGCTAAAGTAGAGGAGCTAAAATAACTAATCTCTCAAGACAAAGGTTTAGTATCAATAGAGCCATATATTAAAATGATAGTTCCAGAGACTTCATCTTCGAATGCATCTGACTAGGGAAGTTTTCTTTTCCTTTTCATTTTTATGTTTTTGTTTTTATTTTTGTCATTTTTTGCATTTTAGTTTGTCTTTGCATGAATAAAAGACCTTTCATTTGAGTTTTTAAGCCTTTTTTTATGAAGAATTTATATCATTAGGTGTGTTCTTCTTGAGTAAGTGTAATAATCTCCTCTTAATGCTTAGTTTTAACTGTTAAGTTAGAGGAATAACTTATTGTTAAGGATTTTAAAATTTTAATGACCTTAATATTTACTCCTTCATTGAGTGATTGAACTAGGGTGCTTGATAGTTGAGAAAGATATTTGTAGGAATTTAAATATTTCATGTAATTCATATATGTATAGGCACTACAATAAAAAAAATTCCTTAAGCGAGATGGAGTGTAAAACGCACTTGTACATGTACTCCAATACTCTATAAAGGATATGAGTATCTAAAGGACTTTATTGAGGTATCTACATTGAGTAATATAGAAATGTGGGGAATACTACAATAGGAAAATTATAAGGAATAAATTGTGTACCTTTTAAGTATTATTAATGAAAGAACTACTTAAGTGTTAGTGTTTCATGCATACTTTCATTTTTCTTGGTTGTTAATCATGCTCTTTCATGAATTCAATAAGGGAGTTTGCTTTTCACTTAGTAATTGTTATGTTCTTGGTCATGAGTTATTGTTTTAGTTTTTAGTTTGAAACTTCATATTAAAAGGAGATTAGAATGGTTTCTCAAGCTAAGAATTACTAAGGATGTTAGTTCTTTGCATAAATAGGTTATTTTCTTGTTTTACTTGAGGACAAGAAAAGGCTCAAGTGTGGAGAAATTTAATGAGTGTGAAAAATTCTTATTTTGAGCACTCTATTTTATTGTATATTAGGTTTAGTAGTTGCATATTTAGTTAGTTTTTAGTTAATTTAGTTAGTTTTGCTATTTTATTTTAATTATTAGAATTTAGTTATTTTTATATTGAATATATAATTTTTGTTGAGTTTTTAGTTGTAAGATTACTTGACGATAAGATAAGATTGGAGCTTAAATTGGAAGGTTATCCTCACATCAGGACACATGCCCATGCTGAAATCACACATGCCCATGCCTGAGTTGAAGAAAAGCAAGATACAGAGGCACATACCCATGTCACTTTGGCACACGCCCATGTCTGAGGTGTTGTATGCCCATGTGGAAAAGACACACGCCTATGCCTGTGTTTAGTAATTTAGGGTTATTTTGATGCATGGCCATGTCATTTTCTTGTGCACCTGTGCATGTTGATGTGGTAGTCTACTAGAAGTGGATTTTAAGCCAAAGTTTAGATAGATATAAGCTCATCTTTTAAGCTTATGATTAGATAGAGTTTGAAAGGTGTTAGATGACCTTTCTCACTAGGAAAATAGGTCTTTTAAATAGAACCATTTATTTTTATTTAGGGTTATTCTTGTGTTTATTTTGGGGCTGGAATTTTATTCTTTTCTGATTACATTTTTAAATTTCATTTTATTTTTAGTTCATTGTAAAGGAGATACTTGGCTTGAAGTTAGAAGAGCGAGGCTTCCTTACATCATTTGGAAGGGGTTTTTCTTGTATCAACTCTTTTATTATTCATTATGTTTAGAATTATTTTCATTTCTCCATTGTTTTCTTTTCTTTTTAATATGAGTAGCTAGATTCCTTTTTAGGGTTCTTATTCTAAATTGACCATGTACTTATTGTAATTAATGTTAGGTTGCTAGATCTAATTCATTGGTTATTATTGTGCTTAATGTCATTTTAGGACTGATCACCCTGAGATTGAATTAATACTATAGGCTTAATCGAGAGATAGGTTCTGTAGGTTTAGGCAATGACCTATTAATTACTTAATTAGTTGAGAGACAGTTAAGTGATTAGTATTGATTAAAAGGTTGTGTTTAAAATTGAATTTAAAAGACATTAGGTTGGTGAGAGCCAGTAAACTTAGTGTTAATTAATTTTCAATTAATTATAGGTTTATCTGAGAGGAAAACCTATGGTTTCTAGGATCTCTTCAAAATGAATTAGGAATAGAATAGACCTAGTTAGTTAATCAATATTTTGAAATGGTCTAATTGAGAATAAGAACCCTAGCTTTTAATATTTGTTTGGATTTGAATTTTACTTTATTTTGATTTGGTTTTAGTTTTTTTAAAGAATCTAAACTCTATTTCGTTGTCCAAACAAATAAACATAGTTAGTATTTCTGTATTCAATTTATAATCTCTGTGGGATGATATCTTTATTACTACTTGATACGATTTTGTGCACTTATGGATTTGTACTCATCAAGGAGTTTTGGACTTAGCTTTGTATTCCCTATTAAACTAATGTCGCGGTTGACTCATGTTTCCTCACGACTCACCATGCTCATTACGGAGTGGTAATCGTTTGATTTGCGTAGCATTAATGTTTACTCCAATGGGTGCTACGGATGCAGGAGTAGAGATTCCTACAATTGGAATATCAGCTGCTGCCTCTTGAGTTAAATACGATAGTTGTTGTTACGTCATGTGGAGCTGAGTTTTGAGACTATTAATTAATGCCTCTCTAAATAACGGTGGTAGATTCGGTGGAATGAGAGTCTGACTTGTTCCAGCCACTTTAGGTGGAGTTGAAAATTCAGGTAGATTTAGGAAAAGAACTATTGGAATGGATCGTGATATATGTTGAAAATGAGCATAATATGGTGGGGATGCTCTGATTGTTATTCCAGGCTGTGAATTATTTGGTAAATTTAATGATGTAAAAGGTTCAGAGCCAAGGGGTTGTGAGAGGTCATTCCCTTGAGCTGTCGACGGAATGGCTGGAATGAGAGCTACCGTGCCGACGGATGTTCCTCCTTGAAGAGGCGGAGGCTCTGATATGTTTGCCATGTTAATATTGTCACAAGGAATTGACGAATTTGAACTGGAAAAAACAAAGAATTGTTCTTCCCACAGACGGCGCCAATTGATGAATGTGAACTTGCCTCTTGAACCTACAAGCACAAGAAAAACTAAGATGAACCTAGGATCTCTGATCTGTACGCTCTCCGATGCTCAAGTTAGAGAGAAATATATATTCAAAATATATATAATAATGAGAAATATGAGATTTTATATAGGCATAAAAGAGACACACCTAATCCCAATCGAATTAGTATATTGAGAATCTTTATCTTTTGCTAATTAAGTGACTTTATCCTTATCACATAATAATCCCATATGGATATAAAGTCCTCTTTGGGCTTGAACTTCTGGGTCTGGGTCCATATTGACCTTCCAAGACTATCAATTATATTTACTTTGATTAATTTTTTTGCACTTAAATTATAGAAAAAGAAAAGCTATATAAATATCATGTAAACTTTTATATACGGGAAAAGTACAAAGAAATTCTCTACGGTGTACAAAATATTTTATGTGATAAATGCAAAAACATATAAAGGTTATTTATTCATATCTTAAATCTAAATTTAGATATCTTAAGTTTAAGACATGCAGCTATTGAATGTTTTAATTTCTATAATTCAAAGTTATTTAGAGCAAAAGATAAAGTAATCCGGCATTATTGGAGCATGGTGTGAACTGTGAAGGGACTTTTAAGAAAACCGATGGTCTTTTATCGGGCAGTGTTCTCTGACTTTTAAGGACATCCTGAACTTATTAAGTGATGGTTTAAATTAAACATTCTAAGTTGACTAGTAAATAAGAATGTGCTTTCCACGTGAATAAATGACTGTGTATTTTGTTTTCGGCTCATGCCGCGTTTCTCATAAAAAAAAAAAAGTATTCAAAACTCGTAATAGTATATAATATATTTAAATATATGTTTTGATATTATTAATAATATAAAATTTTTTGGTCTCAAAAAAAAATAATATAAAATTTTTAAAAAACAATAATGGTATTATTTATTTGTATAACAATTTAATTTTATAAATCTAATAGAGTTGTAATTCATTATAATTACAATAAAATTTTTATTTCAATAATTTTACAATATTTTTCAATCAATATTTTCTCTACTTTAAAAATAATTTTATATAAAAAATATTATGACCATAATTAATCTTAATTAGTTATTTTTCTTAATAAAATTTTTTAAGAAAGTTCTATATTTTTCATATAACAATTTAATGTTACAATTTCGTTAAATTTATAATTTGTTGCAATTTTAGTAAATTTTCTATTTGAGAAATGATACATCATTTCTTCAATATTTTCTAATATTAATATTTTTATTTATTTTAAAAGTAATTTCATATATTTTTTTCAATTTAATAAATAAATACATAATTAATTAATTAATTCAATTTTAATTATTGTTTAATTAAAGTTTAATAAAATATCTAAAAATGATAATTGAACTACTTTTTTTATATAAAACAAAAATATTACTCTCAAACAAAATGCACACCCTATCTTCTAAAATATGTTTTGTAGTTGCCAGTGAGGAAATCTTCTAAAATATGTTTGTACTTACCACTGAGAGAGTAGTCAAATGGTAACAACTCTTTAAGGATATCATGAGGTATAAGGTTCAAATCCTACCGTCGGTGATTTAAAATGGAAAATTTGTCCTCTGTTGTGTAGTCCATTACTTAGGTCATATGACATTCCTATTGACCAAAAAAATATGCTTGTAGTTAGATATAAGACAAATAAAATTTTAAATCATTTAATTTAATTTTTTTACTTTTTAAATTTAATTTCATAAAAATTTTAAAAATAATAAAGTAGCATCTTGTCTATATGGTGTTAGTGTCAATTTTACATTAATTTTTCTATTTTATTTTATTAGTGTTTAATTAGAATTTGTTTACTTTTT
This sequence comes from Macaranga tanarius, assembly GCA_949673435.1. Taxonomy (NCBI): domain Eukaryota; kingdom Viridiplantae; phylum Streptophyta; class Magnoliopsida; order Malpighiales; family Euphorbiaceae; genus Macaranga; species Macaranga tanarius. The sequence goes on from CATIWO010045930.1 coordinate 15,663, forward strand.
ATATTTTAATTAGTGTTTTATTAGTATTTTCGTTATTTAGGTTAGTTTTATTTTCTTTTTTAGTTTCCTAATTATTCTATATCTTTTTAGTATTTTTTTAGGCGATGGTTACCATGACAGTGACGAAGATGGCTACAACGACAGTGATGGTGACGCCTATGGCTACCACAAGCAAAAAAAAAAAAAAAAGAAGAAGAAAGAAAAAAGAAAATGAGAGAAAGGTCTAAGGTCGAAGAGGAAAGAAAAAAAAAAGAGACAAAGAGGAGGTGGTGGTGATCGAAAGGTGAGGCTGAGGGGGTAAAAAAAAAAGATGAAAAAGAGGAGGAGAGTGGCAGCTGGAACCCTAAATGCAAGTGATTATTAAGAAATGGAGCTCTTTAGGGTTATATAGGTTTGTGTTTTTATAAGCTATCAAAACTATATCGTTTTACAATAAAACTACGCAGCTTTAAGCCAGCAATTTGTGAGATATAATGATTGCAATTTATGTTATTAAAATAATTTTATTCATTACATGTTGAAAAATTAGAAACAAAATCTAATAAATAAAGGAATACAACAGTAGTTGTTTGTTAATTAAATACACATAGTAATGTTGAATAGCTGTGAAGTAGTTTGTGTTGAATGAATATTAAATGTGCTGATTAAATTTTGGCTTTTGTCATATGCTATGTTAATGTGTATAATAAATTATAAAATGCGGAGTACACTAATGATGATGAAAATTGTATTATCTTAAATATTCAATTATTAAATTAGACAATTAATTATTAAAGATACATTATTTGCTATTAATTTTAAAATGTATGAATAATGTGAAAAAATAATAATTGTGATATGATTTAGGTTGCGACGACTTCTGTATGAGTTTTATTGATTTATTGGGGTGGTGAAATGATTGAAACTCAATATGGTCTGACTGTTATAAACGAAAATATAAGATTAGTTAACTTTATTGAAGATTTTGATTTTGATGACTTATAGAATCATATTAGAACTGCACTAAATTTAAATGATGGTGTGATGATCACTAAAATATTATTTCGACATCCAGTAATAGAATATGGTCAAAATATTAATTTTCATTTTATGGAAATTCAAAATTCATCACATGTTAGACAGATGTTTGATATAGTGAGCAATTTTCCTGGTTGGTTAATAATTGAATTATATGTGGAATATGCTGATTATGGGAGTTCTCATTGGCCGGGTGATGAAGCTGGACCCTTAAATTATAATCCAACTGATGTTGATGTTGAGTCACATGATGTTGAGGATTTTAATGAGGAGGATGATGATACAGATAATGATGGTGCTGAATATGAGGCTGAATGTACTGATGATGATGATGCTGAAGAAGAACACTTTTGGGATGATTCTAGTGATGACAATAATGATTGGCATGATGATGTTGTTGATGATAATGACCTTGATGAAGAGATTGTTAGATTAGTTGAAGGGTTAAATAGAGAAATAATTCTTTACATTTCTAACATTTCTTCTCAATTTAAATCTCTCAATATTGAGGACATACAGATCAATCAAAATCCTTCAAATAATGATAATATATTTTGGAATCCTTCTAAAGAGCTCGGAAAATGAATGTTATTTCAGTCTAGAGACATAGTTAAAACAACGTGCAAATTATATTCTATGTCTGTTGGGTGATAATTTAGAAGTTCTGAAACAAGGAAGAATATAGTAACCCTTATTTGCACACAACCCTACAATTGGAGACTTCGAGCTACTGAGAAGAAATCAATTGGGTTTTGGTAGATAACCAAGTACAATAGACCCTACACATGTAGTGTTCCTACTGCTAGTCAAGATAACCAAAATTTTAACTCTCAATTAATAGCTGGAAATTTTTAGATCCGAAAGAATATTATATTGGTATGAGAGTTCACGAAAGAATATTCTGTTAACCATGCCATCAATGTTTTGACCTTCACATCAGGTTGCTCCTGTAACATAGCCTGAATATAGCTAGCTATTAATTGAGAGTCAAAATTTCGGTTATCTCGACTAGCAGCGGGAGCACTGTATATGTGGGGTCCATTGTACTTGGTTATCTGCCAAAACCTAATTGATTTCTTCTCAGTAGCTCGAAGTCTCCAATTGCAGGGTTGTGTGTAAATAAGAGTTACTGTATTATTCCTTATTTTAGAACTTCTAAATTGCCACATAGCAGACAAAATATAATTTACACGCTGTTTTAACTGTGTCTCTAGACTGAAACAACATTCTTTTTCCGAGCTCTTTAGAAGGATCCCAAAACATATCATCATTGTTTGAGGGATTCCGATTGGCAGATTTAAACTGAGAAGAAATATTAGAAATATAAGGAATTATTTCTCTATTTAACCCTTCAACTAATCTAACAATCTCTTTATCAGGGTCATTATCATCAATAACATCATCATGCCAATCATCATTGTCATCACTGGAATCATCCCAAAAGTGTTCTTCTTCAGTATCATCATCATCAATACATTCATTGTCTGTATTATCATCCTCCTCATCAAAATCCTCAACATCATGTGACTCAACATCAACGTCAGTTGGATTATAATTTGAGGGTCCAGTTTCATCACCCGGCCCATGAGAACTCCCACAATCAACATATTCCACATATAATTCAATTGTTAACCAACCAGGAAAATTGCTCACCATATCAAACATTTGTCTAACATGTGATGAATTATAAATTTCCATAAAACCAAAAATTATATTTCGACCATATTCCATTACTGGATATCGAAATAATATTTTAGTGATCATCACAATATCATTTAAATCCAGTACAGTTCTAATATGATTCTGTAAGCCATCAAAATCAAAATCCTTAATAAAGTTAACTAATCTTGTATTTCCATTTGTAACAGTCGAACCATACTGAGTTTCAATCATTTCACCACCCCAATAAATTAATAAAGCTCATACAGAAGTCATTGCAACCTAAATCATATCACAATTATTATTTTTTCACATTATTCATACTTTAAAAAATTAATAGCAAATAACGTATCTTTAATAATTAATTATCTAATTTAACAATTTAATATTTAAGATAATACAATTTTCATCATCATTAGTGTACTCCGCATTTTATAATTTATTATACACATTAACATAGCATATGACAAAAACCAAAATTTATTTAAGACATTTAATATTCATTGAACACAAACTACTTCATATCTATTCAATATTACTGTGTGTATTTAATTAACAAATAACTATTGTTGTAATCCTATATATTTATTTATTAGATTTTATTTCTAATTTTTCAACATGTAATGAATAAAATTATTTTAATAACATAATTAAATTGCAATCATTATATCTCATTAATTTTCATAATCATATTAAAAATAAATAATTAAAACATAAATTACAAATCAATATCCGTACATCACATCGTATAACATTTAATCCTAATTTCATAATATTTGAATTATTAAATTTAAACATATATCTTTGCTTGTAAATATACTTTTAAAATTATAATGCTCGTGTTTCAACTATCCTGTAATAGGAAAATATCAGTATAGCAGATAATAAATTAATTTCAAGTATCATAGTCACTCTAAAATCAAATAATTTTAAATATTTTCTAACAAATATTTATAAAACTTTATAACCAAAATTATAAATATTTTTATACCAATGTACGTCCACCAAAAATATTTGTTTTACATACTACAGTTAAAAAAATTATGAATACTAAATTTACTAGTGAATTTATTTTATTCATAAAATATTATATTTCTTAATAATATATATACTTACCTAACAATATAAAAACATTAAAATTAAAAATTATTGTTTAATTTTTGTTTTATACCAAACAAATATAAAATTATTTGTTTTTGTACCTAATTAACAAATAATATAAAATTATTATATAGTTATTTTAAATCTATCAATAACCTAGTGCATTTGGTGTTTTAAATCTTCTATAAAATACTTGAAACAACAGTGTTTTTATACCTAACAATATAAAAATATATAAAAGTAATTTGACATACCTTATTATTATTTTTTTTTGAAGCTATTTGACATACCTTATTGATAGAGTTATTTTTCCTCAAAAAAATTTTTTTTTGGGTGCATGAACTAGCCAATATGTTTTTTGACTATGCAGGAACTAATAACTTATCATAAAAAAAAAAAAAAAAATTTTGTAAACAGCTTATCAATGTAGAATAAACATAAAATACAAGTGAAGATGATGAAAAAACTTACCAAGGTAGAAGAAACAATATAATGCAGGAGAAGAAAATAAGAGAAGAGGAGAGAATGCAACCACCACTACTAGAATGCAACAATTTACCGACGGAAATTAGCGACGGCCAGTTTTCCGTCGCTAATTCCCGACGGATAGTGATTACCGACGGATTTTAGCGACGGATGCTGAATCCGTCGCTAATTTGTAAACATTATTAAAAAAAAGTATTAATTTTTGGTATTATATGAATAATTCTATTAATTTTATTAATCACCATAGTACTAAATTTCAATATTAAATAATATAGTTCTAATTTTCTATT
>CATIWO010045955.1:0-16094 GCA_949673435.1 Macaranga tanarius
CAGCTTTGTGTGGCAGCCAACGAAGTGATAATTTTCAGCTGAAGTTTAGATAGATAAGGACTTATCTCTTAGTTTTTTATTAGATAGAGTTTGAGAGGGGTTAGATTACCTTTCTTACTAGGACTTTGGGTCTATAAATAGGACCATTTACTCTTTATTTAAAGGTTGTTCTGTTTTTGTTCATATTCTTATTTTTAGATCTTGTTCTTTTTTTTAGTTCTTGTTTTTATTTTTGCTCATATTAGAATAGGATTTGGTTTTGAAGATTGAAGGACAAGCTTTCTCTAAGGGAGTTTTCTTGTTAACTTTTCTTATTATTCATTATGATTGGAATTGTTTTCTTCATTTCTTCATCTCTTTCTTTTCTTTTTAATATGAGTGGCTAGATTCCTTTTTAGGGTTCTTATTATGAATTGACCATGTGCTTATTGTGATTATTGTTAGGTTGTTAGTTTTAATTCATTGGTTATTGTTGTGCTTAATGTCATTTTAGGCCTGGCCAACCTAAGATTACATTGACACTATAGGCTTAATCGAGAGATAGATTCTGTAGGAAATGGCAATGACCTATTGATTGCTTAGTTAGTTGAGAGACAATTAAGTGAATCAATATTAATTAAAAGTTATGTTTAAAATTGGTATTAAAAGGCATTAGGTTGGTGAGAGCCGATTAACTTAGTGTTGATTAATCATCAATTAATTATAGGTTTATCTGAGAGAAAAATCTATAGTTTCTAAGATCCCTTCAAAATGAATTAAAACTAATGTAGACCTAGTTATGTAATCAATCTTTTGAAATGGTCAATTGAGAATAAGGAACCCTAGCTTTTAAAATTTGCTTTAAATTTATGTTTTTACTTTTCTTAATTTAGTTTCTTTGAAATTTCAAACTCTATTTCATTATCTAAATAATCAAACATTGTGAGTACTACAGTATTCAACTTCAAATCTCTGTGGGACGATATCTTTATTTACTACTTGATATGATTCTGTACGCTTGCGGATTAGTACACATCAGCAGACTATTATACGGCTTGGAACACGGCCTGACCTTGATCATACATGGGCATATTTTAATGATAACTTTGAGGTAAAATGTCACACGGCCTGATGTATGGGTGTGTCTCAGTCCATGTACCCTATGTCCATATGCATCACTCCCCCTTTCTTTGAAAGGATTCATCCTCGAATCTAATCCATCATTTAAGGTTGGTAAGTTCATAAATCCTCCAAGATCAAACACAAACTCTTTGGTTGATAACTTCTTCTTTGAAGTAAATATTCACTTAATAAATTTGAGAATAAATTAAACTTCATTGTGCACTTGAAATGCAAAACTTGTCTTTACAAACTCATATAGAAGGAATTCTTGATGCTGTATTTTAATATTTACTATACGAATGAAATCTTCAAAAGTATTCTTGACCTTATAGGCATAAAGTATCTCAATAATATCATCAAATAAATCTTCATATGGCTTAAAATTCTGCAAAAGAACTTTCAAAACACTAGAAAAAGAATAATTAAAGTTGTTATACTAACTATGATGAATCATCAACTCTTCATTCTTTATGAAGCTCTCAATCTCTAACTTTTTCTCTTCATCTAGTCTCTCAACCAATTCATCGACTTCAACATGTTCATTTTTCTTGAATTCACACTCTATCATGGTTTCCTCAATAACTTCTTTACTTTCACACTTCTTTTCATAAGTAATGCTCTCTTCCACTTCATTAGTTTAATCATACATTTTAACACATAATTAGTCCTCATGTTTCTTCTCATAATCACTCAACACTATTCCAACATTAGTACTACTCTCAATGGTCATCACCTTTCCTTTAAGACATTCACATTCAACATAACCATATCCAAGACATTCAAGACACCCAATATGATTAATTTAATTAGGAGGATTCTCACTTTTTTCTTTAAACTCTTCTATGTTAGTCTCAATAGTAGGTCTATCATCCTTATCACTCCAACTCTCAAAAAATGAACAAAAATTAGAGTCATATCTTGAGTACTTTCTTTAATATGTCTTCCCAAATTTTGATTAACATTATCATCTCCATAATTCCTAACATCATAATCTCCATAAAATCGATCTTTATCTCCTCTTCCTCTTTTAATGCCGTCAAAATTGTATAAATTTTGATAATAATGAGTTGGCATAAATTTCTTTCTCATGATTATTTTCATCTTAAACCATGAAGCAACAGAGCCTTCTCCACTTTTGCGCCTAGTAGAGGTAAATTGGTCCCACCATATATTAGCATAATCTGTGAACTCAACGGCTGCTAGTTTCACCTTTTTCTCCTCAGTGTAGTTATGGCACTCAAATATACGCTCTACATTTTTCTCCCATTCCAAATAGGCTTTTGGATCACTCTTCCCTTGGAAAGTTAGAATCTTCATCTTAATTCATCCCAAATTTCCATCTTTGGATTTGCTTTTATTGGAATGTGTAGAACCTTCCTCAGCCTCTTCTTCTATATCATCAAAGAGACTTCGTTTGGTGTCCATTGTGCGGCTAGGAGTATCTTGCTCTAATTTGTCCAACCTCTCTTAGACATTATAGTTTTCACTCCTTATATCCTTTTGTTGTATCATCATCTTCTATAATATCCCTTGTATCGCCTCCAAAGTGATTTTCTCCTTAGGATCCATGATGTAAACCTGTAAGAAAATGAAAGAAAAGTCCTATTCTAACACTCCCTCATATGTTTCACTCAAATTAGAGTTAGTATCACTCTAATGCACTCACAAATTTGATTATATACAGAATTCCCTTTTAGTTCTTATTTTGAGCTAGGCTTTTTACTAATCCTTCCCAAAAGAATTATAAATTAGGAACCTTGATAATCAAATCTGATGATAAAAGGAATGGCCTTAGATATTACTAAAGTCAACTTTTGACTTTTTGACTTTTTTTTCTCTTTTTTAACTAATAATCACAAAAACTAATCAAATCTGGAAGCCTTCAATCACCTTTTGAGGTTTGAATCACAATATATGATTTTGATGCCTTTTTGGGTGGTTTTGGGTAGGTCTAAATTTGGGGGCTATTTATGCACGAATTTTAGTGTAATTTTGGATAATTAATGAGTAGAAAGAAGGGGTTAAAGATGTAGAATGATGTAGGATAGGTAGACAAAGAAAATAAGTCAAAAGTATGCAATTAGGAAGTATTTTTCAAGGGATAGAATGCTTACCCACGAATTTTATTGATACAACAAACGATGGTTGATGCGGCTTTCTTCAATTTTATTAAGGCCGAATCTCTTGACGTAATTTTGATGCGAATGAACTTTCATATAATTTTTTTATATGTAGATGCTCAAATATGAAATTAAAAGATACGTAGCTTATATTAGAGTCTTTGCTCTGATACTAAACTGATACAACCCGCTAGTTATCTAACAACTAGGATTTGTAACAATCTATTAGAACTATTGCCCAAAGATCTATCTAGCATAAACTAAAAAAAAATTAGCAACACTAGTTATCTAACAACTAGCACCTCTAATTATCAATGTTTGAATTGCAACACACTTGAACCAAATTTAGAAAATAGCTTTCGCAAGAACTCAAATAAATTCAATTAAGAATTTGAATAATATCAATCAACTTATGAAAATAATAATGTTGATATAAGTATTTATAGACTTGTAATCCTAAACCTAAACTGATTCTAAAAAAAATAACTCTTTAGGAATAAACAATTATACTCCTAATTAGACACAAATCCTAATTAGTAAAGAAAACTCCTATTTAGCTAATTAAAACACAAATTTGTATAAAATAAATCCATCGAGATACGGGCGTGTATAATTCAACACGGGCATGTGCAAGATAACAAAAACTGGTAGACTGTTACACAGCTTAGAACATAGCCTGACCTTGATCATACATGGGTGTGTTTCGATGATGACTTTGAGGCATAACATCACACAGCCTGATGTATGGGCGTGTCTCGGTCCGTGTACCCCATGTCCATATACATCACTACCGTTGCCTAAAAATCTATCTAGTATAAACTAAAAAAAATAGCAACACTAGTTATCTAACAACTAGCACCTCTAATTATCAAGGTTTGAATTACAATACGCTCGAAGAAAATTCAGAAAATAGCTCTCACAAGAACTCAAGAAAATTTAATTAAAATTTTGAATAATATCAATCAACTTATGAAAATAATAATGTTGATACAAGTATTTATAGACTTGTAATCCTAAACCTAAACTGATTCTAAAAGAAAACAACTCTTTAGAAATAAATAATTATACTCCTAATTAGACACAAATCCTAATTAGTAAAAAAAACTCCTATTTAGCTAATTAAAATATAAATTCATATAAAATAAATCTATCGAGACACGGGCATGTATGAGATAACAAAAACTGGCAGACTGTTACACGACTTAGAACATGGCCTGACCTTGATCATACATGGGCATATTTCGATGATGACTTTGAGGCAAAACGCCAAACGGCCTGATGCATGGTCGTGTCTCGGTCCGTGTACCCTATGTCCATATGCATTAAAATTTGCTTGAAATAACATTGAACGAACTGTATTTAACAATGTGTGGTGCATACACTCAGCCATGCCATTTTGTTGTGGCATTTGTGGATAAGAAATCCGTGGAATAATTCCACTATCTTGAAATAGTTTTGAAACTTGTGATTCATATACTCACCACCACCATCACACTGGAATCGTTTAATAGAATTTTCAAATTGGTTCTCAACTTTCTTTTTAAATTGGACAAATTTATTAAAAATGTCAATTTTATGTTGCAAAGGATAAATCCAACAATACTTTGTATATCCATCTAAAACTAAAACTAAATAACGATAATAGAAGATTGCCAAACATCAGAATGAATAATAAAAAGAGGACAAGTTACATTGTTTATAGAATCTGAAAAAGAAAGTTTAATATGCTTGCCAAGGTAGCAAGGATTATAAAGAAAACCTAATAGAGGAGAAGAAGGAAAATTGAAATGACTACGAAGAAACTTAGACAAAACAAAATATCCTGGATGTCCCAATCACCTATGCCATAACGATGAGGACACTTTTGAAGAAAGAAAGGCCTGAGGTGTGATAGCTTAGAGGGAACTAGTAGACAGTAGATAAAGAGGACCATGACTACTGCAACGATGAAGTATTATCTGTGTTACTAGGTCCTTCACAAATAAACCAAAAGAATTAAAGTTCACATTATATTTATTATCATTAGCAAATTGACGAATAGAGACAAGATTTTTAGTAATAGAAGGAACAACAAGAACAATATTTAGCAAAAACTTTGAATTAGAGCCAATAATTTCTTTTTGTCTAATATGAGTAATAGAAAGTTGATAACCATTTCCAACCAAGACAGTGTTAATACCAGTGTATGGAGCAAAGGAATCAAGATTACCTGTGGAGTTTATTATATGGTGGGTAGCACCGGTAAGCAAGCCATGTGGAAACAGTTAGATTTGTTTCTTGCAAATGTGTTCCAGCATATGGCTGTTTGTCACTAAAACTGGAAGAGAAGTTTAGGCGAGGACAATTCTTTGCCACATAATAAAATCCATCACACAGCAGTCTTTCTCTTTTAATGGTGGATTATCTAAATTATGTGAAAACTATATTTGATTCTCTATATTCTATTGGTCATCCAATTGATGAAAATGATATCATCTTGCAAATATTTGCTGGTTTACCTTCAGAATACTCAGATGTTGTAATTGTGATGTTAGCAAGGAAGACTCTTCTAACTTTTCTTGAATTATGATCATTCTTATTAGCTCATAAAAGTTATCTACAGCATGTTTAACTTCCAAATACTGTGAAAAATTCACAAGCTTATTTTGCATCACAAGGTAGAGGCAACTATAATCGTGGAGGATGGTATAGCAATAACTCCCGCGGTGGACGTCAAGGGGGTGGCGAAATAATTATTCTGGAGGACGACATCAAAGGTATAGACCCTCTTTTCATAATAGAGGATGTGGAAATACTGGTTCTTATTTTTATAGTAGAAATAATTTTTACAATAATTATTCTCTACGATAACCATGGAACCCTAGTTCGTAAATTTCATATGCCCCTTCATAGACTCATTTCGCTGGATTAATACTTGGAGAAAGTCCTATTCAATGTTAGTTGTATGATAGATTTTATCATGTGGCAAAGAATTATCCTCGTCAAAACTTCTCTTTCAGCTTTCATGACAAGCAGCCATATGTTGGAATACATTTGCAATAAATAAAGCCAACTGTTTCCATATGGCTTGCTGATATTGGTGCTACCTACTATATGACAAACTCCACAGGTAATTTTGATTTCTTTGCTCCATACACTGGTATTGACACTGTATTGGTTGGAAATGGTTATCAACTTCTTATTACTCATGTTGGACAAAAAGAAATTATTGGCTCTAATTCAAAATTTTTGCTAAATAATGTTCTTGTTGTTCCTTCTATTACTAAAAATCTTGTCTCCGTTCGTTGTTTTGCTAATGATAATGAATGTGATGTAAACTTTAATTCTTTTGGTTTATCTATGAAGGACCCAGCAACACCGATAATACTTCATCGTTGTAGCAGTTATGGTCTTCTTTATCCATTGTCTACTAGTTCCCTCTAAGCTATCACACCTCAGGCCTTTCTTTCTTCGAAAGTTTCCTCATTGTTGTGGCATAGGAAATTGGGACATCCAGGATCTTCTGTTTTGTCTAAGTTTCTTCGTAGTCATTTTAAATTTTATTCTTCTCCTCTATTAGATTTTCCTTGTAATGCTTGCTACCTTGGCAAGCACATTAAACTTTCTTTTTTAGATTCCATAAACAATGCAACTTGTCCTCTTTTCTATTATTCATTATGATGTTTGGCAATCTCATGTCTTTTCTTTTTCTAGGTATCGTTATTATGTTTTATTTTCGGATGGATATACAAAGTATTGTTAGGTTTATCCTTTGCAACATAAAAGTGACGTTTTTGATAAATTTGTTCAATTTAAAAGGGAAGTTGAGAACCAATTTACAAATTCTATTAAACAATTCTAGTGTGATGGTGGTGGTGAGTATATGAATCACAAGTTTCAAAAACTATTTCAAGATAGTAGAATTATTCCATGGATTTCTTATCCACAAATGCTATAACAAAATAGCATGGCTGATCATATACACCGTACATTGTTAAATACAGTTTATTTAATGTTATTTTAAGTAAATTTGCCACCTCATTTTTGGGTTGAAGCATTGAATGTGGCTGTATATGTTATCAACAGAATTCCACATGCTGCCATTGAATTTAATGTTCCTTTTGAGATGTTATTTTGTAGGAATCCTGATATTGTAGGGATTCGAGTATTTGGGTGTCATTGCTATGCTCACATTACAGATCCAATTCCTCACAAATTAGCACCTCGATCTCGAATATGCATTTTTTGTTGGCTATCCTTCTTCTATGAAAGGTTATCATTGCTATGATTTGGAGATTGGGAAAGTTTACACATCCAGACATGTCACCGTTATCGAATATAAATTTTTTTTATTCCAAGCTAATTCCAAATGCTTCATCTGCGTCCAATACAAAATATAGTCTTGGTTTTTTTATCCTACTGCTTTAGACATCTTTCCATCTATTATGCAACAGTCTTTCTCTTTCCATGAACCTATATCTCAATCAAAAACCCACTCCTTACACAATAAATATGTTCCTTCTACTAGACATCCTTCTTGTTTACCACCTTTGTCTCCTCACTCTATCTACTACTCCTTTGTCATTACCTCTACCCAATCAACTTTCTAATTTACTTAATTGCACCATATCACCAGTCCTTTAAGCACGAGATAATATAGATAATCCTGCTCCTTCTATTCCATCAAATCTGAACCTGTATCCCATGATCACCAGAAATAAAGATGGTACCCATAAGCCTAAGAAAATTATGTCACTTTTATCTACCCTACAAATCAAACAACTTAACAAACCCTTTCATGAACCCAAAACTTTTACTTCTGTAATGAAATAACAATGCTGGAAAATGGCTATGGATGAGGAATATATAGTACTTATATCTAACAACACATGCACTCTGGTTCTGAAACGAAAGAATGCTAATGTTATTAGGTACAAGTAGGTCTATCAGGTGAAAAAATGAGCTGATGGCTCACTTAAACGTTATAAGGCTCGATTGGAGGCTCAAGGTTTTCATCAATAGCTAGGAGTGGACTATGATGAGACTTTTAGTTTTGTTGTGAAACCAGCAATGATTCAAATGGTTTTTACAATGGTTGTTAGTCATGGTTGGTCGATTCATCAATTGGATATGAAAAATGCTTTTTTATATGGTCAATTAAATGAGACTGTGTTCATGTATCAACCCTTAGGCTATATGAGTTCTATCCAACCTGATTATGTTTGTCATCTTAACCATGCTCTTTTAGGCTTAAAACAAACACTGAGAGCGTGATTTGATCGGTTCAATACCTTTTTGCGTCAGATTGGTTTTTAAGGTAGCAAGTCTGACTACTCTATGTTTGTCTATTCTTCATCAGTTGGTATGGCTGTTCTTTTGTCATATGTTGATGACATTATTATTACTGCCTTTATAACTGCTCTTTTAAATGATTTAAGTAGTTCTTTAAATAAAGAGTTTCGGATGAATGATTTGGGTACTCTTCACTATTTTTTGGGAATTAAAGTGCAATCTTTGCCTGATGGTTTATTTCTGCTTCAATAAAAATATGCTTCTGATTTACTAGAGCATGCTGGTATGTTAATTTGTAAATCTATTGCCACACTATTTCCGAGTCGACCATTATAATAACCTTTTGATGTTGCTTTTTTTGATCCTACGTTGTATAGAAGTATAGTTGGGGGTCTGCAATATCTTACTTTTAAGAAGCCTAACTTGAGTTATGCTGTGAATTTATTTTGTCAGTACATACATGATCCTAAGGAGTCACATTAGCAATTGGTTAAATGGATTCTTTGTTGTGTTCGTGCCACTATTACTTATGGTTTACCTATACGGAAGATGTCTTTAGATGCTATGGTTACTTATAGTGACGCGGATTGGGCTGGTTGCCCCGAGACTAGGCGATCAACCACTGGTTTTTATATGTTCTTCGGCACAATGTTGGTCTCATGGTGTGCGAAGAAGTAGCATACTATTTCACGAAGTAGTGTTGAGTTTGAATACCGGGCACTCGCTGCTGTTGTTACAGAAATTTATTGGCTACGGTCTGTATTGACAAATTTAAAAATTAAACTACATTTTCTGATTGAAGTGTTTTGTGATAATGTGTCAGCTACTTATCTTGGTACTAATACAGTCAATCATGCGTGCATAAAGCATTTGGAGGTTGACTTGCATTTTCTTCATGAACAGGTTCAACAGTGCGACATTCTTGTCTGTCATGTTGCTACTTAAGAATAATTTACTGATATTTTTACAAAGAGTCTTTTAACTTCTTCTTTCTGTACTTTACAAAATAATCTGGGCATTGTTACCCATGCCCAGCTTGAAGGGGGGTAATAGAGTATAGAGTTTTATGTTATTGTATAAGAATATTTTCTATTATTATATAGGAATAGAACTTTTGTTATTTATGGTATATAAAAACTGTAATGTATAAACTACTTGTGTAAAATCTATATATATGATGGGTGTGCCTCACTTTAGAGGTGTTACAAAATCACCCTTTTTCATAATAGAGTATAGAGAATCAGATATAATTTTCATATGATTTCGATAATCCACCATTGAATGACTTCCCTTTGAAGCTTGATTAACACTGAGTTTTAATTGAAGATACTTGGCATTGACATAATCATGAAATAAAGTTTTAATCTGACACCATGTCTCATAAGCAGATAAAGGATCACTAGGATGCAAAATATGTTTAAGAATTTTAGAAGAAATTGTGGCATGTAACCAGGAAATCACCACATAATCAATTTGTTTTCAGGAGAGAAAAGCTGGATTAAATGAAGTAACACCATTAGAATCAGTGATAGTTGGAGAAGGACATTCTGAAGTACCATTAATATGATCATAAACTTGATGACAATGAAGGATATTGGTGAATAAAGTCTTCCAGACAAGATAATTTGAGAAATCAAGGATCTCAGGAATATGATTTTTAATATTGCTAACATTAAAAATAGTTGTAGAAGATAAGATTAGAGAAGTTATCATTAAGTTCATTAGAGAAGAAGAAAATGATGAAATAGAGGGAGAAGAGGATGAAGCAGAGGACGAAAAAGAAGAAAAAACTGAGAGAGAAGAAGGAAAAGTCATGATTGATAATTTTATGGCTCTGATACTATGAAAAAGGGTGATTTTATAACACCTCTAAAGTGAGGAACACCCATCATATATATAGAGTTTTACACAAGTAGGGATATATATTACAGCTGTTACATACCATAAATAACAAGAGTTCTATTCCTATATAATAATAGAAAATATTCCTATACAATAATAGAAAACTCTATACTCTATTATTTTTCACCTTTCAACATCTAAAAATTTGATCTTTTTTTTTTTCATAACCATAATTTTCTTCATCTTATATTTCTATACACTATTAAAAATCCAAAATTACAATAAAATTCATGCATAAATGGCCCCGAAATTTTTTTATACCTGAAATCACCCAAAACAGCCCCAAAAATCACATAAATTATGATTTAAGAACATAAAGTATTTAAAGGCTTTCAGATTTGATCTTTTTAATTTTCTTTCACTATTAGCTTTAGTTGTCAAGGTCTGATTTATAGTTCTCTTAGAAGTAGTAGAGGTTTAGCTCAATTAAGAACTCAAAGGGAATTCTTGTGTGTGCTTAATTTGTGAGTGCATTATAGGGTTTTCTAATCTAATTGAGAGAAACATGTGAGGGAGTGTTAGAATAGAAATTTACTTTTTCTTTTAGATATACATCATGGAAACAAAATAAAAGATTACATTAAAGGTGATACAAGAAATGTTATAAAAAATATTGGCTCAATAAGAGGACATGAGGAGTGAAAGTCAAAAGGTCCACGGGAGGTTGGAGCTAGGTACCCCTATTCGAGCAAGGGATACTAAATGCATCATTTTCTATGATTTAGAAGAGGAGGCAGCTGAAGAGGGATCTACAAGTACCAATAAGAGCAAATCCAATGATGGAAATTTGGGATCAATCAAGATGAAAATTCTAGCTTTCCAAGGTAAGAGTGATCCGGAGGCTTACTTGGAATGGGAAAAGAAGGTTGAGCGTGTGTTCGATGGCCATAACTATACTGAAGAAAAAAAGGTAAAGTTGGAAGCCGTGGAGTTCATTGACTATGCCAGTGTATGGTGGGACCAATATACCTTTATTAGGTACAGAAGTGGAGAAAGCCCTGTTTCTTCATGGTTTGAGATGAAAATAATCATGAGGAAGAGATTTGTGTGAACTCATTACTATAGAAATTTATACATTTTTATAGCAATAAAAGAGAAAGAGGAGATAGAGCTCGATTTTATGGAGATTATGATGTTAGGAATCATGGAGATTATGATGTTGATTAAAATTTGGGAAGACATCTTAAAAGAAAGCACTCGAGGTATGACTCTAATTTTTATTCATTTTTTGAGAGTTGGAGTGATAAGAATGATTGATCCATTGTTGAGACTAAAATAAAAGAGTTTAAAGATAAAAGTGAGAATCCACTCATTCAAATTAATGATATTGAGTATCTTGAATGTCTTAAATATGGTTGTATTGAATGTAAATGTCTTAAAGGAAAGGTGATGATCATTGAGAGTAGTACTAATATTGGAATGGTGTTGAGTGATTATGAGAAGAAATATGAGGATTAATTATATATTAAAATGTATTATTAAACTAATGAAGTGGAATAGAGCATTACTTATGAAAAGAAGTATGAAAGTAAATAAGTTATTTGTGAGGAGACCATGATAGAATATGAATCCAAGAAAAATGAACATGTTGAAGTCATTAAATTGGTTGAGAGACAAGATGAAGAGGAAAAGTTAAAGATTAAGAGCATCATAAAGAATGAGGAGTTGATGATTCATCACAATTATATTAATAACTTTAATCATTCTTTTTCTAATGTTTTGAAAGTTCTTTTACAGGATTTTAAGCCATATGAAGATCCATTTGATGATATTGTTGAGATACCTTATGCTTATAAGGTCAAGAATTCTTTTGCAGATTTCATTCCCATAGTAAATATTAGAATGAAGCACCAAGAATTCCTTCCATATGAGTTTATGAAAAGAAGTTCCACATTTTAAGTGCACAATTAAGTTCAATTTATTCTCAAATTTATTGAGTGGATATTTACTTCAAAGGAGAAGTTATCAATTAAAGAGTTTATGTTTGATCATGGAGGATTTATGGATTTACCAAAGAAGGTGTAGATTCAAGGGCGAATCCTTTCGAGGAAGGGGGGAGTGATGCATATGGACATAGGGACACTACACCAAATTCAAATCCTTTAAGCTATAGTGGAGAATTATAACAAGATCATGAGCTAAGAGGATGAAATAGGCCATCATAGGACTTATACAAGAGAATCTTGAGCATAGGAGATAAGATGGAAGTAATTTGGCGGAAACTAAGTTAGTCAACTTAGTTAGTTGTGTTCAAACCGATATATGCCCCTGTGGACTTCTACACACCCGTGTTAAAGGTGCATAAAATATCCAGTATGGTATATGGGATCAAGACACGCCTGTGCATCAGACCGTATAACGTTCTGTCTTAAAATCATCACCGAGATACGCCCATGCATCAAGCCGTGTGACATTCTATTTTAAAACCGTTATCGAAACACACCGTATATGATCAAGGTCAAACCGTGCTCCAAGCCGTGTAACAATCTGCCAGTTTTTCATTGCTCGCACATGCCAGTGTCTCGATAGATTTATTTTATACGAATTTGTGCTTTAATTAGCTAAATAGGAGTTTTTTTATTAATTAGGATTTGTGTCTAATTAGGAGTATAGTTGCTTATTCCTAAAGAGCTATTTCTTTTTAGAATCAATTTAGGTTTAGGATTACAAGTCTATAAATACTTGTAAAAATATTATTTTTCATAAGTTGAATGATATTGATTATTTTCAAATTCAGATTTGAATTTTTCTGAGTTCTTACGAGAGCTATCTTCGAATTTGCTTCGAGCGTGCTACAAATTCACCTTTTGATAATTAGAGTTCTTAGCTGTTAGATAGCTATTGGATTCTAATTCTTTTTAGTTTATGCTAGATAGATCCTTGGGTAAAGTTTCAATAGATTGTTACAGTTTCTAGTTGTTAGATAACTAGAGGGTTATATCAATTGTTGGAGTTGTCTGAGAAGGAGTATGGATTCTAGTAGTATCGTGCTCTTGTCGTCCCTTACCGACCCGAAGAATTGCAGAAATTCTTAGTGTTCCTACCATTGATAGTTTTTAAAAAAGATGATAATACATGCCCAGCTTACAACAGTTGTAGGCCGCAACACGACAAAAAATAATTTTAAAATTTCAGATTTAGACCTGATGCAGTAGGGGCAGGAAAAACGGACCAGGGTGGAACTAAAAATTTACATGGATAGCGATAGACTATAGTTATTGCGGCTTGTTATGCGAAGCATTACCTTTATAAAAATAGTGATGCTTATTAGTTTATTCTTTTGTACTCATTAATTATTATTCTTTTTTTTTTTTCATTTCTTAGCTCTCTTGCACTGGCTAGGTTGATTCTTGTACAACTGATTTTTTTTTGTTCAACTTGCTCACGTAAATAATGGCTCCATTTGGCATTGCGGTACAAGGAGAAAAAGCTGGTTTGAGAAGAAAAGTGATTTTCTCTAGGTGTTTGGTTAAGGACGAAACTGAGTTTTGAAGAATCAAAACTCCGTTTTAAAAAAAAGTAAGTAAATGGTGCTTTTGAAAAAAACTGGTTAGAAACAGCAATTTTTTTATTTTTCATCTCAAAAATACCCTTATTAAATTCTTTGAATTATAATAATACCACATATTCTTTTATTTTTCTCACTTATTCAATATTTTCCTAGCAAAGGTGTTATTATGGAAAAAAATATACCACGAGGAAGAGAAAATTACGTAAAATTTTATGTCGCAATCCGTTTCGGAAACGGACGTCGAAATAGTAATTTGATGAATAGTACTATTCATACACCGTCAAAAAAATATTGCACGAGGAACAGAAAATTATGTAGAATTTTATGTTGTAGTCTATTTCGGAAATAGATATCAACATAGTAATTTGATGAATAATAAAAACAGTAAACTTGCATTAAATTTGCATATTACTATTCATCAAATTTGAAATAGTAAAATACTGTAGAAATCCATAATTATGCAGCCCAACACTGTTCACATACTATTCATTAAATAGTACTGCATTAGAAGGAATTATCTATTTTTTTATTTAATTGTTATTTTGATAAATTTTATTATATAACATAAACTAAATAAATGTACGTGTGTTATTAAAAATTAATAAGTATTAAAAATAATTTATTAATTATTAATATCAAAAATATCAAAATTACATTTTTTTAAATATTTTTTTTTTAGTCATTTCACTTTAAACAACACTTTTACACTAACTTTAACCAAACAGATTTATTACCAAAACAGCACTTTTATACTAATTTTAACCAAACAGATTTATTACCGAAATAACATTTTTTAGATTTATTACTAAACAGATAAATTACTTTTTTCATCAGCACTTTTTGAATCATCACTTTTCAAATCA
This sequence comes from Macaranga tanarius, assembly GCA_949673435.1. Classification (NCBI taxonomy): domain Eukaryota; kingdom Viridiplantae; phylum Streptophyta; class Magnoliopsida; order Malpighiales; family Euphorbiaceae; genus Macaranga; species Macaranga tanarius. The sequence continues at coordinate 14,769 of CATIWO010045955.1, forward strand.
GCAACAGCAATGTCAAATAGACCCAATATCTAGTTTCTTCAATTCCGCTTGTTTTCATCTGAGATCATAATGTTCGATACCAAAAACTAATGCACTTGATGGATATATATATATATATATATATCTTGGTTGCCTACTGAGCAAAGAATTCTCAAATTGCACCAAAAATAAAGAAGCGTAAACTTTTTAGATGCCACATTACAATCAATAAGTTCAACAATAATGCTTTTGGGGATTTGATGTTTTAAGAATATGTGGATATCATTATCCTTAAGCTTGATAAACACCTCAAATTCTTTTGTGACATCATTAGGTTTTGATTATTATTGGACCATTAGGTTTTGATTATTTCTAGACCATTGATGCATAACAAGGTTCTTAATAAATTAAGACTGATGAAATTTCTTATGCTTATTATGCTAATTAAAGCAAGTTGATCAGCGCTAGTGAGAGTTTTGTCTAGTTTTCATTTCTTTCCAATATCAGGAGTTGTGAAATTTGAATTCTATTGTTTCCAACCTAATTTAAAGGGAGGACTACCTACCATTGTGCAATCTATTCCACTACGAGAGAAAAGACTTTCAACGACCAACTTTTAGCGACTACATAAAAATTCATCTTTATAAGTATGTTATTAGCGGCTAAATTTTTATGTGGCCATTAAAGTAAAGATAATCTGCCATAATTTTAAAAAGTCATCCCTAAGCCTTTGTTTGGATGGATGGAAAAGAAAAGAAAAGAAATTCAATTTCTCACGTTTTCTTTGTTTGGACAATCAACTAGAAGAAGGAATTGGCAAGAAATGAAAGGAAATTATAATTCCAAACCATCAATTTTCTATCAAAAATATTTCTCTCCATTTTGGTGAGAAACGGGGAAAAATTGAATTTCCCACAATTTCTTTCTTTTCCATTTAATTTCCATCCAAACAAACAAAGGCTGAATGTCTATATTTATGGTCGCAATTGTCTGAGATTGCCAAAGTACTCAAGCGGGAATGTATTTTTCTCTTTGACAAACTCATTAAAAAAATGCATTATTCTTCGAATAAAATTGAAATTTAACAAAAAGAAACTTATTAAAAAAAAGCTCTCTTGCTCACTACATCTAATATTTTTCTCTTTTCCAAACTCTGCAATTTTCTTTCTCACAAAAAAAAACTCTGCAATTTTCTCTCCGGTCTCCAGAATTTTCTCTCGATCCAAACGCAGTTAGCTCTTACTTTTTCAGCTACACAAAATGCCTGCAATGGCTAGCTGCAATTCCTCTCCTAATTTTATACAGTGCCAAAGAGACTGTTGCCGTTAAATCTAAAACTGAATCGAC